>JARYGA010046818.1:0-40923 GCA_030545235.1 Helianthus tuberosus | reverse complement strand
AATTGTGGATCGATTAACCAAATCTGCTCACTTTCTACCTATGAAAGAAACCTTTAGCATGGAAAGACTGGCTAAATTGTATGTAGATGAAGTTGTATCCTTACATGGAGTTCCACTCTCCATTGTTTCGGATAGAGATAGTCGTTTTACTTCCCATTTCTGGAAAGGTTTCCAGCAAGCTATGGGAACTCGACTAAATTTGAGCACTGCATATCATCCCCAAACAGATGGGCAAAGTGAAAGAACGATCCAAACTCTAGAAGACATGCTCCGAGCATGTGTAATAGACTTTGGTGGAAGTTGGGATGATCACTTACCATTAATTGAATTCTCCTATAACAATAGTTATCACTCAAGCATTGAAACTGCTCCATTTGAAGCACTATATGGAAGAAAGTGCAGAACTCCAGTTTGTTGGGCAGAAATAGGAGAAAATCAATTGTCAGGTCCTGAAATTGTGCAAGAAACGACTGATAAGATTACTCAAATCAAAGAAAGGCTGAAGACGGCTCGAGATCGCCAGAAGAGTTATGCAGACAATAGAAGCAAGCCGCTAGAATTTCAAGTGGGAGACAATGTACTATTGAAAGTTTCTCCTTGGAAAGGAGTAGTCAGATTTGGAAAGAAAGGAAAGTTAAGTCCAAGATACGTAGGACCATTTTCAGTGATCCAACGTATAGGACCAGTAGCTTATCGTTTACAACTACCAGAAGAACTAGTTGGAGTACATGATGTATTTCATGTATCCAATCTCAAGAAATGTCTAGCAGACGAATCTCTGGTAGTACCTCTTCAAGACATAGAGGTAAACGAAAAGTTAAAATTTGTAGAGAAACCTATTCAGATAGAAGACAGAAAAGTGAAGTTTCTCAAGCACAAACGCCTAGTGCTAGTTAAAGTAAAATGGGACTCAAAAAGGGGAGCTGAATACACGTGGGAGTTGGAATCAGAAATGAAGAAAAAGTATCCTCACTTATTCCAGTAAATATCGAGGACGAGATTTTTATTAAGGTGGGGAGAATGTAACAACTCTCATCAAAAGTCATAATTATTAAATTAATTAGTCCAAAAGGAAACCCTAATTTAGACACCCAAGTGATTCTGAACAAACCCTAAAATTTTCAGAATTTTCAGAATCAGGATTAGGGCCCTAAAACTCAGGGGGGGTTAAACCCTATTGACGATTATCCATTTTAAACGTTGGCAACAAGGAATTATCGAAAACTGTCAACTCAGCTAAGCTAGTCCCAACCGTGGCAACCTAGGCCTAAAAAGTAGGTCTTACGCGGGCCGCGTAAGGATAAGCTTAAATCTCACGCGGGCCGCGTAAGGGTAAAATTTTACCTATAAATAGAGGGCAGTGGGGCTTGAATTCTAAAAGAAAAACGACGTAAAAATTCACTATACACTGCAAGTTACGTTCGAATTACTATCACAGTTCACAAATCAACGCCGCAAAACAGGGTATTAGCACAATCGTTACTACGATTCATTTTCCGACGATCAATATATCCAATGGATGTTTAAGTGCCGCCCACATTAGGGTTATACTTTATCGTTCGTCATTAATTTGACGGATCATCGTTAATTCGATGGATAAAGTATTATACTTTGTCGTTCGTCATTAATTTGACGGATCATCGTTAATTCGATGGATGAAGTATTGCACTTTGTCGTTCATTGTGAGAATTTGATCTCGTGAGTTATCGTAATTGCTGGATTGATTACTAACCCAGTTTTGTGTGCATTGTTATTTAAATTAGGTTAACAAGGCTAAATCATATACTAGACTCTGTCCGTATTAAAAACAACAATGTGAGTCATTCTCTCTTTTTATCAAATCTATTTACAAAATCATGTTTATTTTCAAAGTTATAATTACGGGGATTAAGTCTTTGTAATCACCAAGTTACAACCGATATGTGGGGTTTTGTATATATTACTTGATAATCGTCACCATTGGGGCAGCCAATTGGGGGATATGACCATAGTCACAGATTCGGTCGAGTGACAAATACCGTGGGTAGTTGGTTGATAATAGAAACATTGTAATCGCTCTTAATACTGTAAATTATAACAAATGTGTCATTTTAGTAAATAGAATGATTCACTCAGTATTTCCCGCTGACAAAACCTTTTTCAAACATGTTTCAGGTGATCTGTTGTAATTCAGGAAAAAGTGCTGGGGAGCATGTCAAGCTTAAGATAGTGGCTCATTATAAAAATAAAGAAATAAGTTTTGTAACATAACGATTTTATAATAAAATCATACTATTGTAAATTATCGGGGTTTTATCCCGAATTGGGAAATAAAATAATCAAGGAAAATTTTAGCTTTAAACGATCCTGATGAAAACTTCCGCTGTTAAACTTAATCAATTAAATACCGCAGTATTTCTGTCCCGCGGCTCCTGAAACGGGTCAAACCGGGTCGAGGGCCGTGACAACTTCGACAATCTTTAAATAAACACATTCACCACCGGACCCCAATTAATAATACGATTTATATTCGCTCCTACTTGAATCCAAAATACTTAAAAGGAGCGGCACCCTATTTACAACCCATAGAAGCCGCCTCAAAATTAACTTCTTCCAAACTCTTTCCAACGCCATATAATACCGATTCCTGGATATTTATCCGGAGACCAGATCATAGATGAAATATCCTCAATATCCTCCTTAGTGCTTGAAAATTAAATTTAGACCATTCACCCATTACCATAGCATTATCCGCGTACAATAAATGCGAAATTAAAGGTCCCTCGTCTTTAAGCTTCACCCCATCAAATGAACCGATATTACATGCCTTCCGAATAATACTCGAAAAAGCTTCCATGACAATAACAAAAAGAAAAGGGGATATCGGATCTCCTTGCCTAAGACCTTTCCCACACCCGAACTCGAAAGTTGGCGACCCGTTCACCAGCACAGAAGATCGAGCCGACGACAATATACCATCAATCCACTTGCACCATAACTCAGGAAATTTCATTTGCCTCATCACGGACAATAAAAAATCCCAATGAACGTTGTCGTAGGCTTTTTCAAAGTCAATTTTAAACAAGAATAATTCCTTCCTTTTACTCTTCGCCCAAGCAAGAATCTCACTAATGATCAATGGCCTGTCCAAAATATACCTTCCCGAAAGGAAGGCCGATTGTGTCTCATAACTAACTGAACCCATAACCGTCTTCAACCTATTTGCAAGTACTTTAGAGATAACCTTGCTCACGACTCCAATTAGATTGATAGGCCGATAATCTCCCAGATCGACCGGGTCACTAACCTTGGGAATCAATGTAATAAACGACGAACCAACTCCCCGGCTAATCGAAACCGAATAAAAAAACTCATGCATAATCGACATAAAATCCGAAGATAAAGAAGTCCAAATTCTCTTAATAAACCAGAAATTAAATCCGTCAGGACCCGGTGCTTTGTCACTACCACAATCAAACACAACTTCTTTTACCTCATGCTCCGAAAAAGGTCTAATAATGTCCGCCGTCTCCTGCTCCTTCAAGTGCTTCAAATCGCTACACATCAAGGATGGACGAATATGCATATCTTCAACAAACTTATTCTTGAAAACACGGAATACTTCTTTTTTTTTTTTACCAACGACGGCTTAGTAACCCAAGACCCATTTATATTTAACCCCGGCAAGGAATTAGACACTCTTCGCTTATTGACCACTTCATGAAAAAACCTTGAATTTTCGTCACCTTCCTTCGCCCACCGAACTCTAGCTCTTTGCCTTAAATCTTTATCCTTAAACGCTCGTAGCTCTTTAATCTTCACATTGGCTTCCTCGTAAACCCACCTTTCCGCCTCTGTAAGATCTCTATCCTCAATAATAGAATCCAACACATTAACCTCATGCACAAAATTCCCCTCCTCCTCACATTCAGAAGCCTTTGTTCGATCAACCCACTTGGATATAACTTGCCTCACAAATTTGAACTTCTTCATAAGAACCACATCAGGTGTGCCATCCCCTCTAAAATCCGCCATAGCTTTATTCACAACCTCCTTAAACCCGTATCGATAAAGCCAAGAATTAAAAAAATCTAAACGGTTTAACACCGTAATTCCGATACTCCACTTTCAAAATAAGAGGACTATGATCTGAACCTTCCCTAGCAAGAGCTCTGTATTCCGCATTCGGCCAAGCACTAAGGAAATTCCACGAGACAAATATCCTGTCAATACGACTACACTTATTACCGGTGAAAAATGTAAATCTTCGGCCCCTGAACAAAAACTCATGAAGCCCCACTCCTTCTAAGAACTCATTAAATTCATTGGACTCAGCCGCATTAAACTTGGAATTCCGTCTATCTCCACGCTCTCGAACACAATTGAAATCTTCCCCCACGATCCAATAATTATCATCTTGCGTTATAACCCGTCCCAACTCGGCCCATAAATCCCCTTTATCTACCAATTTCTGTGTCGAATACACATTAATAACCGACATACCCATACCACTATCTCTAGCCGTACCATGAACTGCCAGGAGGTTTCAATGCTTCTCCACTCGATTTTTAACAAACTTCTTAGGATCCCATAATGATAAAAGACCACCTGACCGACCGGTAGCATCAACATGTTCAGACATGAAATCCCCGTCACCCCAAAATCTGCGCGAATCCATCCCCTCTAAAGATTCAAATTGAGTTTCCTGTAACATCATAAACCCAATATCATTGTGCCTACGTATTTTTCGCGCCAAATCACTTCTACAATGATTACCCAACCCTCTAATATTGACGGACATCAAATTCATTCTTCAACCGATTAAAAGCCTTCTTCGTTCACGACCTTGGTTACCGACTGCTTGAAGTTCTCAAAATTTTCTGCTCCTAATGCCTTGGCCAAAAGAACTATTTGATCAACCTCATTGCCAACCTCCTAGCCCAGAGCCTTCGACCCATTCTCATTATCGCCCTCCTCCACCCGTGTGCTATTCGAAGGCCCATTAGACGGCCCAATGTCCTTATTCAGATCAGGCGTAACATACTCTAACGGGCTCCCCTCTCTATTATCATAAACCACGTTCTCCTTTGGGCTACCATAATTCGGAAAAATAAACCAGTCCACGTCAAACGGGTCCTCTCCATCTCTTTGTCTTTTTTTGGGCCTCTCCTAGCCCAAAGAAGCAGGCGAACCCTTACTGTTAGACTTCCTCCTAACACTTTTCTTCCTCTTAACTTTTGAATCCAAACCATTATTGCCTTCCTTAATATGCTTTAAAAATACCTCATTGAACTGATGATTATTACCATGAAAATCGCCACCAAACTCGGAATTTTGACTCATGTCATTAATGTTCGAACCTTCCAAAATCACATCATCCCTCTCATTGCTCCGATCATGGAAATCCACCACCGTCATGTTATCATCAGACCTTCGATCATCATATACCTCATCCTCCAAATCCACCAAGCAATCGGGAATCCACTCCCCAACCTCCTCCTCAACCAAAACAATAAAATTCCTGTTCTTCCACGATAACTTGCACCTCTGATTAACACGATCCAGTGACTTAGTCAAAATACCAACACACGCATAAGATAAATCACCATCTTGCTCATCCAATTGTGCCGATTGAATAACTGTACCGAATTGAGACGCAATATCATCAAACACTTTCGTGCATAACAAACTCAACGGCACACCATGAAGTTTTATCCAAGCAATTCTTTCCGTCTCTAACAATTGACCACCCCAGACCTCAACATGGGAAAAAGTGGACGACCATGCATGTTTATTCTCAAGAAACCTACCTCTCTCATTCTCATCCCCAAACAACAACATGACATAAAACCCACCCACATACGTGATACTTACTTGCACTTCGATCATCTCCTGGACAAACCTCCTCAGAGTCGTGAGCGATTCGAAATCCTTAACCCTAGCAATTAATCCACGATCAAACCAATCAGCAAACGCATGAACGTTCGGTTCCACCATAATCTCCTGTAACACGACAACATCCTCCTTATTTAACAATGTATCACGAAACAATCTCGAACCCAAACCATTCACAATAGGTTGTTCAAGCACTATCTCTTTCTCCTTGGACCCTGTTGCCTCCTTGTTCTCCTTCTCTTGCCCTTGAGCTGGTCTCCATTCCTTTTCCTGGTCTCTGGGAACCCTCTTGCCATCAACGAATCTCGCAAGCACAATGAATAATTTAAAGCTTCCAATCCAAACATCTTTAAGATTACTCTCCATCTCCATCGGATTCCTAACATTCCTGAACGTATTGCAAGTTGGGGCGGGCCAACCCATAATGGTGGGTGGACGGTCACACCTCTTAAAAAAAAGATTTTAGTGTTAATTTTCGTTGAAAATCCTAACAGCACCCCTTGGATTTTTTCAATAGCACATCTTGAAAATTTTCAACCGCCCTCCTTAGAAAAAATATTATGAATTTATAAAAAAAAATTAAACACTAATTATTATGAATATATAAGTATATAACACAATTTGTATAATTATTCTTTAACCAATCTACAATCTAGTTTTATTAACCTAACTACCCAAACCCAACCCGAAGATTTATCATTTTTTTATTGATTGTTTTTTATTTTTTTATGTGGTGATTAGGAGAAAATATAGATGTGTAAGGGTTTGATCTTTTTATGTTTTTAGATGTTTTTTTAGTTGTTCTAGACTTGTAGTTAATAATTTTGTTATTTTATTTTAAGCTTTGTTTGTTTAAATGATTACTAATCAACATTTTAAACTATGGCTTGAATGTTTGAAAATTAAAATTGAAAATTATGGACTATGGTATTGGTTGAACATGATTGTTTATTTTGTTTAAGTGTTTAGTGTTGTTTTATTAACTTATAGAGCAGCTTATATGTTATAAAACCATGAGACTAGAAGTTATGGCGCGATTTCTCAAGAGAAAAAGCGTTGGACCACTTTTTCGTCGGATTCTTCTAATTAAAGACCAAGTTATGTCTTAGATAAGTTTTTTGTGTTGCTTTATTTAATGATTAGGAGAAATAGAAGTATGTAGGGTTTGAACTTTGATGGTTTTTTGTTGTTACTTACTTATGATGGTTTTTTATGTTGTTTAGTGTTTTACTTGAAACTTTGTTTGTTAATGTGATAGGAAGTTAGGAAATAGGGTTTGATTGTTTGAAAATTGAAATTGACCCGACCCGATCTGATCTGACCCGTGAAACTTTATTTGTTTATATTTACTTGTTTTACATGACCCGACCCAATCCGACCCGCTATGAACCGAATTTTTTAGCTAGAGGCCTAAAATCTTAAAATTTTTCGCACCCCCAGAAAAAAATCTTGGGTCCGCCACTGAATGCAAGAGAAATATAGCATTACCAGTGCTACAAAATGATACTAATACATCCGTTTCCTTGTATAAGTGATGAAACAAGAAATTTTCAGCTATAAGATCATCCGTAGTGGTAAGGGAATTGGGCGTTTTTTTGCCCCTAAACGCCCCATCACACCGCCCTCGGGGCGGTTTCTTTCAAAAAATGGGTTGGGCGTTTCCTCAAACACGCCTCCTCAACTTTGTGATAGCCAATAAGAAATTTCCAACTCATTTATGATAATATTATTGTTTTGTTTTTTTTAAAGATAATAATTGATTAATCATTGTTGGGCCATTATACCACCACAACCCTTTTTAACTTTAAGGCTCATAATGTCCCTTTGCTAACTAGGACATCACATGTCGGATAATACCCAAGAGAAAGACTTAGGTGGTGTTTGTTTTTTTCAAGAAGAGCTTCCTGGCCTCTTCTGTCTGCACCGTGCAGACGCGGGAAGAGGTTTAGCCTCAGAAGAGTGTTTTTTTTTTTTTGAGAAGTGCTTTTTACCTCTCCCCAGCCACTTTCTGAGGAAGAGATAAAACTAAAGCTTTTTACCTCTTCCCGTCACTTTCTCTCCAAAAGCAGCCACCACACCCTCCGCCACCAAGGCCACCACCACCGATTCCGTCAGCTCCCTCCTCCTCCCTCCGCCACCAAGACCTGGCGCAGACTTTGTCAGTTGTTTTTATTCTATACGGGCCGTATAATAGTATACGGCCCGTATACACCATGTGTAAATAAGTTTTCCCATGTGTTAATATTAGGACCCATAAAATCATTCTTTTTAAAGTTGTCTGTCTTTAAAAACAATTTAAACGATTCATTTTATACCGTTCTTTTTAAAATCATTTTTTTAACTCTTTTTAAAAACTCGTTATTATAAGTCATTAACTTTTAAAATCGTTTCTTTTTAAACCGTTTCTTTTTTAACCGTTTTTGAAATCGTTCATTTTTAAACTTTTTATGCAGTTTAATTATAGCCGTTAGGGAAAAAGAACTTCAGAATGAACGATTTCAAAAATCGAAGGAATTTAAAAACGGTCGATTTAAAAAAACGTGTGGTTTAAAACACGATGATTAAAAAATGATGTTTATAGAAAAAGTAAAACCTTAAAAAAAATAAGTTAACAAGAGTAAAGAACTAAAAACACACGAATTTAATAAAGGAAATGTTAAAAAAATAATGAATTTTGAATAAACAAACGGTACAAAGAAATGAAAGATTTGAAAAAGAAATAAACCATTCTAAAAAAAGTTTGAAAAAAAGAACGATCGTGTGCAAACTTTTTATTAGAATGTTTCTTTTTTTTTCAAATTTTACATTTCTTTTGTTTTTTATAGACGTAGTTTTATAAAATTTAAAAAAATGAATGACTTAAAAAGTGAGTAGCTTAGAAATGTTTAAAAGTAATTGATATTAAAAAGAATGGTATAAAATAAAGTGTTTAAAAAAACTTTGAAAGATAAACGACTTTTAAAAGAATGATTTTAAAAAATAAATGGTTTAAAACGTAACAATTTTAAAAACGACAGAGGGTTTAAACAAAATGTAAAATAACAAATTATTTTTTAAAACAATTTTATAAAAATAAACGGTTAATGAAATACATATTTATTTGTATATTTAAAACCGTAATTTGTTATATAATAATCGTGAAAATAACAAAATAATAAAAAAACTTGAATAAATACATGAATAATCTCTTATATATTAAAAGAACTTTGTAATTATTAAAAATAGCTCCTAAGATATATAATGACCTAATTACCATTACACTTAACTGCAAAAAAGAAACAAAGTTAGTGTCAGTGGCTAAAACCGTTACAAAATGCAACATCAGGGTCTGATATGTTAAAAGATTTCTTTTTGGGCTGAAATAGTTAAACTGGCTAAACTACAGGGGCCAAAACAATAATTTACTCTTATTTATATTATTGGCTAAAAGTTGGCTATAAATTCCAAATTTTCTAAAAAGTGTAAAAAAGTTATAAAATATCATAATGTCAACCATAATTTGAACTTTGTAGGCGACCCCACCCATTACATTATTATTATAATTAATTTCGAGCATATTTTGTTTTTCTCTTACAACCTATAACATACGACATCTAATAAAGTTTCGAGTATGACATTGCAACGCTCATATATTTATCTACGTCTCGATATAAATTTCGTTCAAAACCAAGTTGTGAATAGTAATCTACAGGTTATCGAAACACAAACATACTTATCATCAAAGTTGTCTAACGGTTTAGTTTTTTCATTGTATAAAGTGACGTCGTTTAACTTTTTCATATCTCTATGATATAATATAAAACCGATTTGTGAGTAGTAATGTACAAGTTATTGAAGCACAAACGTAAATTGCATCAAAGAGTTGCATCACCGTTTAGTTTTTTTCCTTTCAATTATTTTAATAGTATAATATAACACCTTATAAAATACTATTACGGCGTATTTGTTTCACTATGTTTCGATAAGGTTTTGTTCAAAATCGAACGAGTCATATATTAATTGTTTTTTTCTTTACCGTGATGAACCGAACTGAAATCGCCTGAACAACATTAGTTTGGTACCGGCATTCATTTCTATATAGTTTTCTTGACTTTTCAATAACAATTTTGTTGAAAATGGAGTTGTGTTCTCCATAGGGTATTTTTTTGGAATCATATAGCTATATCGAGTGTTGGTTCCGTTATCATACCGCATAGTTCGTATCGAACTGATACAGATCGAAAACCCGACACGTAGCATACCATGCCGTAGGGGTGTGCATGGGTCGGTTTGGTTTGGTTTTTACCATTAATCATAACCATTTCCGCTAACTTCGGTTTTGGATTTTCTTAACCATAACCGAACTTCGATTATGGTTAATTGATTATGAAGTCGGTTATTGTTCGGTTTTGGTTAATTTCGGTTATTAACCAAAAACTTTAACGAAGACTAACTTTTCGGCTAAAGTTAATAATAATACGCCAATGGGCCAACAAAATAAGAATATAACCCACCATGTTGGACTTAGCTTGGGCCTCTTTTTTTATAAGACAACCAAGACAACACTTTTTTTTTATCTACGATGTGGGATCCATTTTAATAAAATAATTATGTAGTCAATGTTATATAGATGTTCATACCATCATAAACACTTTAGTTATTCGTCATAATAAAGAACATCTATATCAATATCATTTTATTACTAACATACTTTTATATTAGTAAAAAACCTCTACATGGTTATTGTAAAACATAAATCCATTATATAGAATTATAGACTTAACATTATAAGTTCAGTTCGGTTTTGGTTATATCCGTTAACCAAAGCTTTATAACCATAACCATAACCGATTGGTCGATTAACCAAAGTATCATAACCATAACCATCGGTTATGTTGGTTAGCGGTTAAAATCGGTTCGGTTATATCAGCTATGGTTTGGCTATCGGTTATGACGGTTAATTTGCTCACCCCTACCATGCCGCCACAACACGCGGTAACTCTCGTTGGTTATTGTTATGCTTAAACTCATAGATCATTCAAATCAAAAGTTGATTTATTATATGTGTTTTTTATAATTATGTAGTGTAATCATTAACCTAAAAACAATGTGGTTGCATTTGTGTCTTTGGTAATGTTAAATGGATACAAATTGACTTGCCTAATTGATTAAACCGAAGATCATGTCATCCTTTCAATTGCTCATGTGTGAAAAGTGTATTTATTTTTAGAGTTGAATGTAATTTGCGTCCCTAAACAATTTGGCCGTTCACATGTCGAGTCCCCAAATCCTTTTTTTGCTTCTTCAGTCCCGCAGTAATAAAAATCGCTGGCATCTCCCACTAACCCAATTCATTTTTATGGTTAGAATTTAAAATTTCAGGGGCTAAAATGGTCTTTTCATAATTCAGTATGGGGTAGAATGGTCAATTGATATTTATTTAATTCCAACCCCTGTACGATTTTACAATTTGGCGTTAGAGTCCCAGTAAAAAGGCACCTGTAATCCCTTGCGTTGTTTTCTTCTACCTTCCATTACATTTACACAAGAATCATTTCCTTCTTGTAAGTGACAAGTAAATTCACATGAAACTTCCTGTAAGTTTGCTACATAAGAAATTGTAGCCTTCCATTTTCATTACAAAATTCCAAGGAAGCCCCAAAGGATCAAGACAGCACGGCGACTGAACAGTTGAGGTTCCTCTTTTTCTCCCTCGTTTTCCGGCGATGGCACAGCAGCTCCTTCAGTCAACTCCAACTCAATTCCAGCAACGCAGTCAATCCAATCATGATATCGGTAATACCAGAATTAGGTAGTGTTTGGTTAGTCAAGGTAATGGAATCACCCATTACATAGGGCATTCCATTCCCTCAAATTCATTCCATCCACGACCCTTGGTTTTTTTCCATTTCATTATCTCTCTCGCCTTTATCATCAACACCTCCCACCACTAGCCACCCACCACCACCACCACCTATCACCGCCGCCACCCTACACTGGCACCAGAGCCGACTGTATCGCCGCTACCCGCCACTGCCGACCACCGCCACTGAACACTGGCGCCATCGCACACCGTCGCCAATAAACGTCGGTTCCACCACCACCACCAACCACTGCCGCCACAACCCACCGCCGTTGCCACCCTCCGCCACCGAACACCAGTCACCGCCACCATCACCGACCACTGCCACGACCCGCTGCCACCACCAACCACCACCGACACACCGGCGCCACCGCCGACCACCGCCACTGAACGTCGGCATCGTCCCTTCCACTGCCACGATCACCGCCACCACCACCCACCGAACACCACGGACCGTGGACCACCACCGTGTCCACCGCCACAATCTATCGTTGCCGCTACACTCGGCCACCGAACCGGCACTATCACACCCTAATCGATGGCGGAAATATCGGAGTGAGATGAAAACATGATTGCTCGAGACATCATAACTTGCTATTTGTAACAATAATTAAGTAATTCGAATTTCATTCATAACAAAGAGAGGAATACATTGTTTTGGAAAGGGAAGTACGACATATTCCAAATAACATAACGACATGAAACAAAACATAATTTAAGTTTAAGTGTGTCACACCGCCAAAATCCACCATGCGGAGCATCACCGCTTGGAGGCGTGACATGACCAGGATCAAGCCACCAATCATATTGAACAATATAGTAAAGTAAATAAAAGTTCAACCACACAATATAATAGGTGTTCACAAACAAGTTAACCAAGTTCAAATTAAACAGCGGAAGCATAAAACGTGAAACCCAAACATAAGTAATAAGTTCATAAAGTTCAAATGTTAAGCACGGAACATAACAGTCCATATCCCACAACGACCCCCTCCTCGTGCAAGCTCCATAAGCATCTAACGACCTGTGAGGCATGTAACAACGAGTCAACAACAAAGTTAAGTGAATTCACGTTTGGTTGTTTAGTTTTAAGTTGTTTCTGAAAAACGTGGTTTGACTTTCGTTGGCTTATTTGCCGTGGGGGTTATCCCATAGTTGAAAGTATGTTTAACCAGCTCCTTTTATTACCCAAACCATATCCATAATTAGTGGGGGCTTCCCCATGTGAACCACTAGACCGATATCGACAACTGACGAACAATAGTTGTGCCCTACGTCAATGTTCTATCATCATTGACAGTTTGCCGTAGTCCATTAGTACACGCCCGTTCGGACGACACGGTGTGAGGTTTGTTAAACCTAATAGCGCTATTAACTAATGACCCGCTCGCCATTGGCCTCGGCGATTAAGTCGATATAAATTGAGGGACTTCATGATAGAGTTTTGTCTAGAAAGTTTTAAGGTTGTTGTCCTACCCAATGAGGACGAACGTACGCATTCTACCCAAGGAGAACACGCAGGATTAATATTGGCATCCTACCCAAGGAGGATGGCCGTACATATCCTACCCAAGGAGGATATGTAGATTCCATTTTAGTTTCTTAACCCATTCCTAAACCACCGGGAATCCCATGCCTTGTAGAAAGTGTGAACTCACCTCGGTTGCTCGGTTTGACTCTCAAAAATAGCTAACAGTCAAGGTCGGTCAATCACGTCCTAGTATAATTACCACTTAGTTTATTAGTGACTTCAAATAAGCATGAAGTTCCTACACGCATCTACCACATAACATGTATTCACCTCAATGGTTCATGCCCATATAAACTTCCCATCTATTCCCGTTCATAAATAAACATACGATATTGCACATAACACTTTTATTGACGTATAACATGTTAGATCATTCACAGATAACATTCCCGACATTTAGACACGCAAATTACTACTTATGTCGTTTCAGCTTTTATATTCAAAACCGGGCTGTTTTCGGGGATTTTAATAAAATAGTTAACTTGTTTCAAAAATTCCCAACTTTTTACAGAATGTCTTAAACGATCCAAATATTACTGTGTAAATATATCGGGATCCAATTCATCACCAATATTTTATAAAAATTCATTTTCCGGACTGAAATCAGATTTAACTTTTTCTGACTGCAGTCCACGGAATAATTTATTTAAAATTCATCGAGAGTCCGATTTACGAAATTCCAGTGAGAGAATTACAAATACATCGGTGGTCATCTACAGTACAAATTTCATGATCTAACTGTATACAGAATTCAAGTTATGATTAAAAATATAACACCCATTTATTGCAGTAAAAACTCAGCTTTAGTTGCAGTTACAAAACGGGTCTTTAAAAATAGTAAACGAAGTCCAAAAATTATGATTCCAGTGCCATTAGAACCGTATTTCATAATAACACGTTATAGACTCAAGAAAATCAAGTTTTCTGTTAAGTTATGATCTGGTTACAGCCAACTGAAGTTGGCTGTAAATACTTGGACATAAGCTGTTTTCATCATAATACATCCTTTAACTACTAAAAAATAGGAAGCAACCAAGAGTTAACAAGAAGCTTACAACTAGCTTAAAGCTAGGGAAGATCAATGGGGAAAAATGAGTGGATAAAAGCACACTAGAGAGGTCCTTGATGATCTGTGAGTTCCACACTTCGTGCTTCACCTTTGTGCACCTTAGGATGGTCTTTGAAAGCTTGAACTTGAAACAAAAATTTTTTATGGTGTATGGTAGGGTGTTCAGCCGAAGCTTGTTTAGAGGGAGTGAGGAGTGTAATGAGTTGGTGATTATTTATAATCCAACTTCCTTTATTCATGGGGTCATATGTCAACAAGAGTGCAAACATAATCCTAACAAAATCCCACTAAGTTAAATAAAGGATTGTTGGAGATATATTAGAAAAATTAGGAGGTCTTGGTGGGGGGACCATGTGAGCCGAAAGTTAGGTAAATGGGAGGGGGTTAAGTGCAAGTTTAATAACAAGTAGGTGATTATAGGGGTGTTAAGTGTAAGAGTTAGTATTTAGTGTGTATCATGTCTTATGTATTGTGTTTAAGTGTTCGGGAATCATAACTAGCTCAGAAAAATAAAAACAATATTTCTTGCAATATTTTAGTGTTCCGGGTAATGTCCGGTTGTTCGGTTAGATACCGTTCCGTTAAAGTGCTAAGTTATTCCATATAGTGTCCTATATATATCTTTTTGTAACACTTTTAATTCGCAACACTTAGGAAAGCATACAGGACCATTTAGTCAATTTTATTATTATTATTTTTTTTGCATAAGACTAGTATGTTAACATGCACATGTAAGTATGACGCAGTAATCAGAAAGCAGTTAAGTAATTCAGTACAGACGTCAAGTTCTCTAATTAACATTAATGAATCGTACGGATACATGTAATTTTTGAGGGTTGTCACATTCTCCCCTGTTAATAAAATTTCATCCCGAAATTAGCACGTGTTTACTGAGGAAGCTAGTTAAGTTGCGTGGTTTCCTGGTTTTCCTGGGGTGTCACATCATCCCCCCGTTGGTTTGGAATTTCGTCCTGAAATTCTGCAGTAGCTTCAGCCTCAGTAGTGGTTGCACTTTTCTTAAACAACTGGGGATACTTGTGCTTCATTTGGTCTTCTTGTTCCCAGGTATACTCTGGGCCACGACGGGAGTTCCAACGAACTCGAACAAGGGGTATTCTGGTACGCTTGAGAATCTTAACGTCTCGGTCTGTGATTTCAACTGGTTCCTCGATGAATCGTAACTGGTCGTCGATTGTGAGCTCCTTTAAGGGAACTATGAGGGTCTCATCTGACAGACACTTTTTCAGATTTGATACGTGGAATACGTTGTGAACTCCGCTGAGTTCTTCAGGTAGATTCAACTTGTAAGCGACTTTGCCAATTTTCTCAATGATTTCGAACGGTCCGACATAACGCGGATTGAGTTTACCTCGTTTGCCAAAACGAACTACACCCTTCCAAGGTGAGACTTTGAGTAGCACTCGATCTCCAACCTGGAACTCGAGTGGTTTCCTTCGTTTATCAGCATAGCTTTTCTGACGGTCACGAGCTGCCGCCATTCGTTGTCGTATCTGAGCAATCTTCTCGGTTGTGTCTACTACAAGTTCTGGGCCAGTGATTTGACTGTCGCCAACCTCTGCCCAACAAAGAGGTGATCGGCACTTTCGTCCGTACAATGCCTCAAATGGAGCGGCCTGGATACTGGTGTGGTAACTGTTGTTATACGAAAACTCCACTATCGGGAGGTGTTTTTCCCAGCCATTACCAAAGTCGATTACACATGCCCTAAGCATGTCTTCAAGGGTTTGGATGGTGCGCTCAGATTGCCCATCCGTCTGTGGATGATATGCTGTGCTCATGTCTAGTCGAGAGCCAAATGACTTGTGCATAGCTTGCCACAACTCAGATGTAAAGCGTGAGTCACGATCAGAAATGATGGAGGTTGGCACTCCGTGCCTTGATACTACTTCCTTTAGGTAGACGTCTGCTAGAGTAGAAAACTTATCTGTTTCCTTGATAGCCAAGAAATGTGCAGACTTAGTCAATCGATCCACTATCACCCAAATAGTGTCATTTCCGCGTTGAGATCTAGGTAGGCCAGTAACGAAATCCATGGAAATTTGCTCTCATTTCCATGTCGGGATCTCTGGTTGTTGGAGTAGGCCTGATGGTTTCTGATATTCAATCTTGACTCTCGCACAAGTCAAACATTTACTAACGTAGGTTGCTATGTTGGCTTTCATGCTAGGCCACCAATATGTAGTCTTTAAGTCGTGGTACATCTTATCCGAACCAGGATGTACTGAGTAACGAGACTTATGCGCTTCATCCATCACAAGCTCACATAAGTTTCCATAAAGTGGGACCCGGATGGGCCCTGTTATATAGTAAGCGCCGTCTTCCTTTTGTTCTAACCGTTTCCTTGATCCTCGTAAGGATTCAGCCCTGATGTTCTCTGCTTTCAACGCTTCAACCTGAGCATCTCGTATCTGGGTAGGAAGACTAGATTGGATGGTAAGTTGTAACGCACGTACACGCTTTGGTATAGTATCCTTTCGACTGAGGGCGTCGGCCACAACATTGGCTTTGCCCAGATGGTATTTGATCGCACATTCGTAATCATTCAAGAGTTCGACCCATCGACCTTGTCGCATGTTTAATTCCTTTTGCTTGAAGATATGCTCGAGACTCCTGTGATCGGTGTAAATGGTGCACTTGGTACCGTACAGGTAATGTCTCCATATCTTAAGTGTGAAAACAACTGCTCCCAATTTTAAGTCATGCGTAGTGTAGTTCCTTTCGTGAACTTTAAGTTGGCGCGATGCGTAGGCAATGACCTTGTCACGTTGCATCAACACGCAACCAAGTCCTTGGATGGAAGCGTCGCAATAAACCACAAAATCATCTGTGCCTTCAGGCAATGAGAGGATAGGCGCGCTACAAAGTCTATCTTTTAAATGATGAAATGCGGACTCCTGTACATCACCCCAACGATAGGTGACACCCTTCTGAGTCAGTGAAGTGAGAGGTTGCGCAATCTTTGAGAAATCCTTGATAAACCTTCTGTAATATCCTGCCAAACCCAAGAATTGGCGGATTTCTGTTGGTGTACGGGGTGCAGGCCAGTTCTTGATCGAGTCAACCTTGGATGGATCAACATGAATTCCATCCTTGTTTACCACGTGGCCTAGAAAGTGGACTTCGCGAAGCCAGAAGTAACATTTCGAAAATTTGGCATACAACTGCTCTGTTCGAAGGAGTTCCAAAATAAGTTTCAGGTGTCGTTCGTGTTCCTCCTGACTCTTAGAATAGATCAGGTTGTCGTCGATGAATACAATGACAAACTTATCCAGGTAAGGCTTGCACACTCTGTTCATGAGATCCATGAAGACCGCAGGTGTATTCGTTAATCCAAAAGGCATAACTAGAAACTCGTAATGCCCATACCGAGTCCTGAATGCTGTCTTAGAGATATCCTCGTCTCGGACTCTCAGTTGATGGTAGCCTGACCTCAGGTCAATCTTTGAGTAGAAACTCGACCCTTGCAACTGGTCGAATAAGTCATCAATGCGTGGGAGAGGATAACGATTCTTCACGGTCACCTTGTTGAGTTCGCGGTAGTCAATACACATTCTGAAGGTACCGTCTTTCTTCTTCACGAATAACACTGGAGCTCCCCAAGGCGAAGAGCTAGGACGTATGAAACCCTTTTCCAAGAGTTCTTGTAGTTGCGTGGATAGTTCTTCAAGTTCTGATGGAGCTAGACGATAAGGTGCTCGAGCTATGGGCGCTGCTCCAGGAGCTAGCTCGATTTGAAATTCAACTTGACGATGAGGCGGAAGACCAGGTAATTCCTCAGGAAATACCTCAGGAAAATCACGTATAATAGGTATGTCTTCTATCTTTCTTTCTCCCGAGGATGAATCAGAAATGAGGGCTAGGATAGCAGTGTGGCCCTTTCGCAACCACTTCTGGGCCTTAAGGAAAAAGATGATGCCCACAACAGCACTACTCTTGTCGCCACGAATTACGAGGGGTTCTTTACCAGAACGAGGGATGCGAACAATCTTCTCGTTGCAAAGAATTTCCGCTTGCTGATGAGATAACCAATCCATCCTAATAACAACGTCAAAACTACCAAGAACGATAGGAATAAGATCGATAGAGAAGGCCTGACCAGCTAGGACGAGGTTACAGCCCTTAACTATGTGTGTGGCTTCAAGACTTTTACCGTTTGCTAGTTCTACCGTGTGTTTGGTGTTCAGAAGTGTTGGAGTGCGTTTAAGCATTTGGCTAACTTTTAAGGACACATAACTAGTATCGGCACCCGAGTCGAATAAAATAGTAACAAAGAAGTCGTCCAGAAGAAACTTACCCATCACAACGTTGGGATCGTTCCTTGCATCACCCTGACCCAGCACGAAGACACGTCCCCTGGCACCATTGCCGTTATTGTTACCCCCGTTGTTGCCTCCATTATTGCCTCCATTATTGTTCCCATTGTGGTTCCCGTTTCCTTGGTTGTTGTTGTTGTTCTGATTCTGGTTCAGCTGAGGACAGTTCCTCTTAAAGTGGCCTTCAGTGCCACACTGAAAGCATCCTTTATTGCCCTGCTGTTGTTGCTGCTGGTGGTTCTGTGGAGCTTGTTGTTGTTGTTGGCGATTCTGATTTGCTGGTCGTGCGCTCCTGCAATCCTTTGCTTCATGACCAAACTTGTTACACCTCAGACAACGACCCTTGTTGCACTGCCCGCTATGATGCTTGTGGCACCGGTTGCACTTGGGGTGGTTCCCTCGATATCCACCCTGTCCTTGACTACCGGAAGATTGCTGACCAGGACTCTGGTAGTCATCAGTCTTTCGCTGATGAGACTGACCTGAAGTAGAACCCTTACTGGAATTCCCATCCCATTTTCTCTTGTTATCATTGGGAGCGTCAGTAGTAGTAGCACTAATACGTTTGGGAAGTTTGTTCTGTTCAACTGCTTGATCGGTGAGACGATGGGCCAACTTGATGATTTGCTGAATGGTACCTATGTTAGCTGAAGTCACGTGACTCTGAATCTCTGGTACAAGACCCTTGAGGTACAGCTCAATACGTTTGATGGGAGGGTCCACCATAGTAGGACACAAGATGGCCAGCTCGTTGGACCTCTTCGTATACCCCTCAATCTCAGACCCCGTCATTTTCAGATTGAAAAATTCCACCTCTAGCTTGTGGATGTCATCACGACTACAATATTCTTCTTTGATCAGTTCTTTGAAACCATTCCATGGGGTGGCATTAGCAACCGCCAGCCCCAACAGTTGAACCTGTGCCTTCCACCAGGTTAACGCAGCACCTTCAAGCGTTCCAGTAGCATATTTCACCCTACGATCTTCAGGGCATTCACACATCTCGAAAACAGACTCAAGCTTCTCAAACCAGTGTAGAAGGCCTACCGCTCCTTCTGTGCCGCTGAAGGTACTGGGTCGGCAATCCATGAAGGTTTTGAACGTACATACGGGAGGCTGAGCATGTTGACCTGTGGCGTGAGCATAAAGACAAGGTTAAGCACAAGAGTTGGTTCGCGAAGGTAGGATCTAAACGTCCTAAGGTGGGTTGATATAGCAGGTTATACCTCCTGCTGGATTTGCTGCGAGTGCCTCAACAACTCGTTCGTTGATCAAAGCCGTCAACTGGGCTTGAGTTAGGTTGATACGTCCTCCGCGTCCGTTCATGATCTTCACAATGAAGCAACGTAAGTGAGGAAAGTGTCGCGAAAGTGCGTAAGTGTGGGACGACAGTAGAGAGCAAACACACAGGGTTCAAATAGTAGTGATCACGTTAACTAATGCACTCTGTGAACTATCTAACCGACAATATAACATAAATCATACCACCTATTGTGTCGAGTCATGCACGTGGAGCGAAGCGTCGTTGTGGATCGTTGAGCACTGTACAGGTTATAGTCTAGTTTTATCAAAAAGCTTTTCCCCCTTTTTAAAACCAAGTTCACTGTAACCAATGGCTCTGATACCAATCTGTCACACCCCCAAAATCCACCATGCGGAGTATCACCGCTTGGAGGCATGACATGACCAGGATCAAGCCACCAATCATATTGAACAATATAGTAAAGTAAATAAAAGTTCAACCACACAATATAATAGGTGTTCACAAACAAGTTAACCAAGTTCAAATTAAACAGCGGAAGCATAAAACGTGAAACCCAAACATAAGTAATAAGTTCATAAAGTTCAAATGTTAAGCACAGAACATAACAGTCCATATCCCACAACGACCTCCTCCTCGTGCAAGATCCATAAGCATCTAACGACCTGTGAGGCATGTAACAACGAGTCAACAACAAAGTTGAGTGAATTCACGTTTGGTTGTTTAGTTTTAAGTTGTTTCTGAAAAACGTGGTTTGACTTTCGTTGGCTTATTTGCCGTGGGGGTTACCCCATAGTTGAAAGTATGTTTAACCAGTTCCTTTTATTACCCAAACCATATCCATAATCAGTGGGGGCTTCCCCATGTGAACCACTAGACCGATATCGACAACTGACGAACAATAGTTGTGCCCTACGTCAATGTTCTATCATCATTGACAGTTTGCCGTAGTCCATTAGTACACGCCCGTTCGGACAACACGGTGTGAGGTTTGTTAAACCTAATAGCACTATTAACTAACGACCCGCTCGCCATTGGCCTCGGCGATTAAGTCGATATAAATTGAGGGACTTCATGATAGAGTTTTGTCTAGTAAGTTTTAAGGTTGTTGTCCTACCCAATGAGGACGAACGTACGTATTCTACCCAAGGAGAACACGCAGGATTAATATTGGCATCCTACCCAAGGAGGATGGCCGTACATATCCTACCCAAGGAGGATATGTAGATTCCATTTTAGTTTCTTAACCCATTCCCAAACCACCGGGAATCCCATGCCTTGTAGAAAGTGTGAACTCACCTCGGTTGCTCGGTTTGACTCTCAAAAATAGCTAACAGTCAAGGTCGGTTAATCACGTCCTAGTATAATTACCACTTAGTTTATTAGTGACTTCAAATAAGCACGAAGTTCCTACACGCATCAACCACATAACATGTATTCACCTCAATGGTTCATGCCCATATAAACTTTCCATCTATTCCCGTTCATAAATAAACATACGATATTGCATATAACACTTTTATTGACGTATAACATGTTAGATCATTCACAGATAACATTCCTGACATTTAGACACGCAAATTACTACTTATGTCGTTTCAGCTTTTATATTCAAAACTGGCCTGTTTTCGGGGATTTTAATAAAATAGTTAACTTGTTCCAAAAATTCCCAACTTTTTACAGAATGTCTTAAACTATCCAAATATTACTGTGTAAAAATCTCGGGATCCAATTCATCACCAATATTTTATAAAAATTCATTTTCCGGACTGAAATCAGATTTATCTTTTTCTGACTACAGTCCACGGAATAATTTATTTAAAATTCATCGAGAGTCCGATTTACGAAATTCCAGTGAGAGAATTACAAATACATCAGTGGTCATCTACAGTACAAATTTCATGATCTAACTCTACACAGAATTCAAGTTATGATTAAAAATATAACACCCATTTATTGTAGTAAAAACTCAGCTTTAGTTGCAGTTACAAAACGGGTCTTTAAAAATAGTAAACGAAGTCCAAAAATTTTGATTCCGGTGCCATTAGAACCGTATTTCATAATAACACGTTATAGACTCAAGAAAATCAAGTTTTTTGTTAAGTTATGATCTGGTTACAGCCAACTGAAGTTGGCTGTAAATACTTGGACAGAAGCTGTTTTCATCATAATACATCCTTTAACTACTAAAAAATAGGAAGCAGCCAAGAGTTAACAAGAAGCTTACAACTAGCTTAAAGCTAGGGAAGATCAATGGGGAAAAATGAGTGGATAAAAGCACACTGGAGAGGTCCTTGATGATCTGTGAGTTCCACACTTCGTGCTTCACCTTTGTGCACAAGAGGATGGTCTTTGAAAGCTTGAACTTGAAACAAAAAAATTGATGGTGTATGGTAGGGTGTTCAGCCGAAGCTTGTTTAGAGGGAGTGAGGAGTGTGATGAGTTGGTGATTATTTATAATCCAAGTTCCTTTATTCATGGGGTCATATGTCAACAAGAGTGCAAACATAATCCTAACAAAATCCCACTAAGTTAAATAAAGGATTGTTGGAGATATATTAGAAAAATTAGGAGGTCTTGGTGGGGGGACCATGTGAGCCAAAAGTTAGGTAAAGGGGAGGGGGTTAAGTGCAAGTTTAATAACAAGTAGGTGATTATAGGGGTGTTAAGTGTAAGAGTTAGTATTTAGTGTGTATCATGTCTTATGTATTGTGTTTAAGTGTTCGGGAATCATAACTAGCTCAGAAAAATAAAAACAATATTTCTTGCAATATTTTAGTGTTCCGGGTAATGTCCGGTTGTTCGGTTAGACACCGTTCCGTTAAAGTGCTAAGTTATTCCATATAGTGTCCTAAATATATCTTTTTATAACAATTTTAATTCACAACACTTAGGAAAGCATACAGGACCATTTAGTCAATTTTATTATTATTATTATTTTTTTGCACAAGACTAGTATGTTAACAAGCAAATGTAAGTATGACGCAGTAATCAGAAAGCAGTTAAGTAATTCATTACAGACGTCAAGTACTCTAATTAACATTAATGAATCGTACGGATACATGTAACTTTTGAGGGTTGTCACATTCTCCCCCCTGTTAATAAAATTTCGTCTCGAAATTAGCACGTGTTTACTGAGGAAGCTAGTTAAGTTGCGTGATTTCCTGGTTTTCCTGGGGTGTCACAAGGTGTGTTTCTAGTCCACCCTAAATATCGTTCTTCAATCGTCATCAACTAGTTTCCTGCAACATGTTTAAAATTAAAATCAACAAAAGTTGGCGAGCATACAAGTTTGAATACATAGCTAATCGTGTATAAGTTGTCTCATATCCAACATAGTAACTTGCATATATTTTTTATTTACATACTAGAATGTGTTAACTATAAGTCAAACCAAAGAATACCATAATAGTGCATATCCTTGTCGCCGAAACGACTAGGTTGTAAAAGTTTACTTAACAATACCACAAGAATACGGGCGGTGCGTTAATCCTATAGAGCTATAATTGTTAAGATAGGCTTGCAAAGTTAATGAGCATATAGAACACAAGAATGAACGTAGCATGTAACAGGAATATAACAAGAATCATGTCTTAACAAATAGAGTGTCTATATGAACAAGTTTAATCGTGAATACGTGATTTGTAATATAGTGTACATGTTGCACCAAAAGTGTATAAAAGGGAAAATGGGATCGAGTATACTCATCGTTTGCGTAGAAAGTCCACGAATGTGAATTTGATAAGCCTTGAGTTGGAAACACCGAAGTTACCCTAAGATGGGAAACGAAGGTGTGTGAGGTGCGGATTCGATTGTTTGGATTAGATTCGGTATTTAGAGGGCGAATTATAAGTCATTGTAAATCGTAAAGTAAAGGTACCATAAATATGTTCATGCAAGGAGGTAGGTTGATTAGCATCCATTAAACCTAATTATATGATTCACCAAAGCACAAAATCATAAAATTAGTTGACGATTTCTGTTGGTCATGAATATAGTCTAGAAATGAAATTACATAATCTATTAAGTAGCTAAATGAGGACAACCCCCGGACGTGTGCATACCCAACATGATAAATGTTGGAGACGAGGTGGGTTGGTTCATTTTGGTTCTTGAAAGCCACTTTAAATATTATAACATCTAAATCACTAAATAACCAAGTATTCTCAAACTAGACTAGTGCATTCCAATCATGGCAAATGTTTGGAGACTTAGTTTAGTTTGGTTACTTTGTTTCTAGTAAGTTTACTTAGTAAATTAGAGTATTTATTAACAAATCAATAAGTGAAGTTGTGGAAACAAAGATGGAAAGCCAAAGCTTCTATGGTTCACACTTTTACCAAAACACAAGTCTCACCATATTGAAGATGGTGAGCTTGGATGGTCTCAACACTTGTAGGTCACTTGGAACCTTGTTAAAATAGAAAGTTTAGAAGGTAATTGGACTTCTAAAATTATAGGAATCAACCCTATCTAAGCCCTATAACTATAGTTTTGGTTAGAAGCAAGGTAGGTGCAAGATTCTTACAAGAAGCATTTAGTTTATGGAAAGTATGTAAAAGATAACTTAAAACGGAAAGTTTGGACCTCAAAATGGTAATGTTCTATCTTAGTTTACCATGGTGAACTTGTGGAAACATTCCTAGAGGTGTTCCAAGCTTTCAAAAAGAAGAAAAGTGAAGAAAACATGAAGGAAAGTGAGATGAGAGCTCACTTTTGAACTTAAGAGAATTCTGCCCAACCTTGCTATTCCAACTGATTAGAGAGTATTTCAAGAGTGTTTGAGGGTTGGAAAAGTGAAATGAAGGTGTAGGAGACTTTGTTATATAGTGGTGAAGTAGGGTTTGTGTTTTAATGAGGATTGAAGGTGATTGGGGAAGAAAGGAGGTGGGAAAGGTGAAATCCAGATTGGTTGTCAAAACATTATGCGGATTACGACGCTAGGCGTCACGTGGTGGGCAAAAGAATACATGCCCGCGCGACACGCCTTGTTGGTTTGGCAACGAGAGTTTGATTTTTGACACGTTTGACCCCTGAACTTCCATAAGTCTGTTATTTTATGTTAAAAAATTGCATTTTGACTTGTTTTCGAGTATGGAACGTGTTTTGTAAATATGAGACGGGTATCATATACGTATAAATGATAATTAAAGCATATAATAAGTCTTGGTTTACATGTAAATGTGTACCAAGATTGATTGCGTATAAATACAAGTATAACAAGTATAAGTATAAAAATGAATTTCCATTATGATCGAAGTCTCAGATTTACTAGTTTGGAAATGAAGTACGAATACCATGCGGGTACAAGTTCCTAAAAATAGATATATGAATGCAACTTTCTAAATAAGGAAAGTACACAAATGCGAAGCGTTACAGTCTCCCATACTTTCTAAATAAGGAAATTTCGTCCCAAAATTTATTCAGGAGGAAGACTCAACAAACAAGTGTGGATATTTGGTCTTCATATCACTCTCGAGTTCCCAAGTGAATTCAGTGCCACATTTTCCTTCCCATCGACTCATGACTATGGGAATTCGACTCTGCCTATGTTACTTGGTTCCTCGGTCTATGATTTCGACTGGCTTCTCGAAAAAATGTAAAGACTCATTGATTTGTATGTCGTCGAGTGGAACTTGAAGTCCTTCTTTAGCTAAGCATTTCTTGAGGTTTGAAACATGAAATGTTGGATGGATGTTGTTGAGTTCTTGAGGTAAGTCTAGACGATATGCCACCTTGCCAATCCTCTCGAGAATCTTGAAAGGACCTACAAAATGTGGAGCGAGCTTGCCTTTCTTACCAAAGTGAATGACTCCCTTCCAAGGGCATACCTTGAGGAGTACATGATCACCAATGATAAATTCCAAGGGTTTGCGACGCTTGTCGGCGTAGCTCTTTTATCGGCTTCTAGCTTTGTGGAGATTGTCTTGGATTTGTAGGATCTTTTCCATCGTCTCTTGTATAAGCTCAGGACCGGTGATTTGTGTTTCGCCGATCTCGTGCCAACAAATCGGCAACCGACACTTTCGACCACACAATGCCTCAAAATGGGCCATTTGAAGACTGTAATGATAACTGTTGTTGTACAAGAATTCTATCAAAGGTAAGTGTACATCCCAATTTCCACCAAAATCAATTACACAGGAATGAAGCATGTCCTCCAGAGTCTGGATAGTACGTTCGGTTTGATCATCCGATTGAGGATGGAAAGCCGTACTAAGATTAAGTTGAGTACCCATTGCGGTTTGAAATGTTTGCCGAAGGCAAGAAGTGAAATGACCATCGCGGTCCGAAATGATGTCGATAGGAATACCATGATGGCAAATGACTTCTTCGGTATAGATACGAGCTAATTTCTCAACTCGATTCACGAATGGAGAGCAAGTGAGCGGATTTCATTAAGCGGTCAAAGATCACCTAAATACTATCGAGACCGGAAGAGGTTCGAGGAAGTTTGTTTATGAAATCCATGGCTATACTCTCCCACTTCCAAATGGGAATTTTAGGTTGTTCGAGTAGGCTAGAAGATGTTGATGTTCGACCTTGACTTTGGAACACGTGAGACATTTGCGTACGTAAGTGGCGATGTCTTTCTTCATGCCAGGCCACCAATAGGTTTGACTTTCTTATTGTTGCTATTATTGTTTTAAATCTTAATTGTTAACTGTTAGTGTTTTAAGTCCTAGTGAGTTCCTAGTTGCTACAATTGTTAGTGTTTTGCAAGTTGCAAAAGGTTAATTTGTTAATGGTAGGAGAGTATACTAAATTGTTACTATTAAATTGCAATATATATATATATATATATATATATATATATATATTAAATTTACCGATATCCCACTGCATTAACCAATATCTTAAATATCGGTCCTTGACCGATATAGGATATTTTACCGCGTCAACTACTTAGTGTGTTATTAATATTTCAAAATTAGTACTTGAAAATATGAAATACACATAAAAAAGAAAAAGCATGCATCATATGGTGGCGTTGATAGTTGAAAGACAAGGGAGTACATGCACTAATTGTCACACTCCAACCGATGGCGGAAACATCGGGGCGCGACACTGAGCGAAACAGATGGTCCAGGAGAATCCATAACAACTATTAATTATAATATATTAAAGGTTCATGTCCCATACCACAAACATATAAAATAAAAACAGTTATTACAGACGTTGTTCTCAAAGACAAATAATCCATTCCGAAAATTCAGATTTTATTTTAGTTTGTTTCTAGACTCTCCTAGCTTGATTCCATAGCAGCTAACAAGTAAGGAAAGCATCCTAAACACTTGTCACATACGTTTAGATAAAAGACAATACACATAGTGTAAAGGTGAGCATATAAGTTTAATAGTATAAATAGTAGCGAAAGCGGTTTACGCATAACCAACATGTAACACGTAGTAATGCGAAGCAAGTAGGTTATCAACAATGAAATATGCACAGACGTGACTACGAGTTGTAGAGTGCGCAACACATATCACCACGGTGACATGTCACACCCCGACCACGTTAAAACAACAAACCGTGGCGGAAACGTCGGGGAGTGTTGTAACAGAATCATCGTTTCACAACCATGGTAATTAAAAGTTTCGTGTTATTGATTCATTAAGTAAATTGCATTGTCTTAAACCAAACAAACAAGTTACATATCGTCTATCATTGTTTTTATGTCACTAAGGTCTCGTCCAGGTCCTATGTGACACAAGCTTCTTAGCAAGCAACATCAAGCAATACCACCTGAAACATATGTAAAAACAAAGTAAAGTCAGCAAAGAAATGCTGGCGAGCACATAGGTTTTATGAGAGTATCAGATTCATGGATCGTTTATATGTTGCAGTACCTCGTTAGACTACAAGAGTCAAAAGTACAAACCTCGTTTTGAAAAGTTTATTGCAACATAATTAACCAACTCAAATCAAGTTGATTATGGTTTATAAAATCTCGTAGCCATGATTCTTAACCCCAAAACATTTGTTTTAGTAAACTAACTCATAAATATCTCGTAAAACTCGTTAATAAAACTCGTATGGTTTATATCATTTCGAAAACCTCGTTGTGTGACATCGTTTCAAATCGTTTCCCAAGTGAACTAAATAATGACATGAAATGTAATATGATAAAAGCACTTATATATAAGATGTACCAGCGGCATATCTACAATGCTTTTATCATGCTACACCCATCCCATTATCTAATCACTACCCAAAACCAATCGTTTAATCGAATTGTTTATCTCGTTTAAGTCGTTTTAATTGTGAAACTACTTTTGGTCGTCTCGCTAATAACATTCAAACCTTTGTGACTCGACTATCTCGTTTCTCGTATTAACAAACCACCAAAGTGTAAGTTAACAATCATCAGATTTGGTCGTTACCTACATAACCCCCACACAAGTCTGATAACGGGATTTGTCAGATCCTATGGTACCATAACCTAATACTGGTCGGTTCGGCCAAAATTAATGAATGTCATTCGTTATGTAACTACAACCAACAAGTTCGTTCACATTATCGAAATCGTTATTAGTTTAATATAAACCATCTTTATCATTTTTGAAACCATCGTTTAAATATAGAAATCGTTTTAATACATATGAATCACCCCAAAACAATTGAAAATAGTAAAATAGGGGAACTATGTACTCACATTGAATAGAAGGGTATCCTTGATCTAAAGAACTTAGCGAAGCTCAGACAAACCAAGGAAATTTAAGTAGTACCTAGTAATCGGATCACTAGTAAATAAATCGACGCCTAAATCGGAAGATTGGATAGAATAAGGTCTTGTAAACCAAATGAATGTTGGAACTCATGTGATATGGTTTATCAAAGCCTACATGTTGGTGCATATTTGTGACAACAGCTTAGATTTGGTCTTTGGATATCTTGTAATTAGTAAAACGATAAACAGTTAGCGGGTTTAGCTTTGTAATAGTTAATTAAGAGTGATTGGGCCAAACCAAACCCACATATGGGGATGGTAGGCGAAATGGGCCCAGCCCATGACCTAGCCCATATGCAAAGCTTTGTCCTATATAAACAAAGCTTGGCATTAGGGTTTTGATTGATCTTCCAATCTTCTAATCACTCTTGGAGATAATTCGTGAAAGAAAAAGGCTTGGACGAATTAGGATCTTGATTGATTGTAATCGTTTGAAGATAATCAATAAAGATCGGGTTTAAAGTGATTTTGGTGTTCTACTCATTTTCTGTGAAATCTAATCTAGAGGATTCCGCACTCTAGGTTGGATAGACGATTCTGTTACGATCCGCACGACTCAAGGGACCTACAATTGGTATCAAAGCGTTAGGCTCTAGGTTGGCTTGGTTCAGAATCGTTTTCTGCAGAAAATCGGCATTTTTGGACGTGTTTGAAGGCTGTGTTCGTGTTTTGCTGCTGATTTCGGACAAAAATCAAGGATTTCGGATAGGAATATTGCATTTCGGATTGATTTCGGACAGGAAATCAGTCATTTCGGATTAAACAACATCAAATTTCGGATAGAAACAATCAATTACGGACCATTTCGGATATTCAGACTGCATTTCGGATCAGAAGGCTTGGATTTCGGATTATCAGGATTGAATTTCGGATCAGACAAGTGCATTTCGGACCAGTTTACCTTGATTTCGGATTAGACAGACTTGATTTCGGACCAAACAGTTGATTTCGGACCAGATAGACCTGATTTCGGATCAGACAACTTCATTTCGGATCAGAGGGTTCATTTCGGATCAAGAGAAGCTCATTTCGGATCAGAGAAGATCATTTCGGATCATCTCTACCATTCCGGATAACCATTTTGAACTTGGAACCATTTCGGACAAGTGGTGGAATTTTTTGTGGCTTGCGTAAGAAAAATTTCACAGCTTCTCCCCAGAAAATCATCCGTAACTGATCTCAGGAAACCATTCGCACCGTTAAACTCCTTGGATTTTTAGAAAATCCCGAAAACGGTTTTCGACATTATATATCATTGGAATCGTAATCTCGAGACGAATCTAACGGTATAACTTAGTAAAAACAGGTTTTGGACTAAAATTGTACGGTTTTACCTGTCTGCTTAAGTTAAAAATGTCGAACATGTCTAAATTGAACGAACTCTTAAGGATGGAACATGAGGTAGGCACAACGAACAAAGCACCTAAGATGATGAAGGTGGAGAACTACTTGACATGGAAGGATAGGTTTCAATCCTTTGTGGAGTACCAGGATACTCGTATGTGGATATGTATAGACGATGGGTATGTGAACCCAACTCATGAGTTTGAAGGAAGACAACGTATAACTGCTTATGTCGATATGGATGCCGAACAAAAGAAAATGTATGAGGCTGAAAAGAGAGCCTTGGCAGCCATTAAAATGTCTTTACCTGATGGCATCAAACATACCTTTAAGAAGTATACTACTTCAAAGGAAATGTGGGATGCGCTAGAGAAGAGATATGAGGGAAATCCTGATGTCAAGAAGAACAAAGTTGATCTACTGAAGAAGCAGTTTGCTGTGTTCAAGTTTATGAAAAATGAGTCACTTGAGGACATTATCACGAGATACTACCATCTGATGTCAGAATTGGACAATTATGACATAGATTGCTACTCTGACATAGAGAAAAATGACAAGCTGCTTGATGCTCTACCTGCGAAATGGGATATTTACACTCTCATGATAAAGGGAGAAGCTGTGAATACAGCCTGCTACGTCCTAAACAAAGTTTTAACCGTTAAACGTTTTAACAAAACATGTCATGAACTTATGTTTAACGAAAAACCAAACTTAACAGGCTTTGAACCATTTGGATTACCCTGCACCATTGTGCGAAACAAAGATAAAAAAAAATTCGGTGAGGTAGCTGACGAAGTCTACTTTCTAGGTTACATGCCTGGCACACCGAATAAAAGGGTTTTTAATCTCAAAACTGGTAAAATTGAGGTTGTTTTTAATGCGGAAATTACTTCCTACAAACCTCAACAATCAACGAGTGGTCCTGCTATATTATATGATTATGAAAGTGTGTTTAAATCATTTAATATTCCTGAGGTTTCTGATGCAGATGATTCTCAGCTGATTCAAACAGTGATTGGTGAAGACGATGAAGGCGAGTTCATGCCTAGATCGAATGTTGATATGTCCGATGCTCCGGAAACTTCCCAAGGTGCTGCTAATCCTGATTCAAGCGATAGTGACTCTGAACCCATTCAGGGGGAGGAGTTTGTTAATCCGTTTGCAAATCAGAATATTCAAGGGGAGGTTGGATCAAACCTGGGTGATAATCTAGAAGTCGATGCTGTTGCTACTACACGAGCAAATAGGGATCATCCAGTTGATATGATACTTTGAGATCCTACTGTAGGTGTTCAGACGAGAAGAAGCATAGCAGCAAATTCTGGGTTATTTGTTTCGATTGAGAAGACTGGGATAGTGAACGAGTGCTTGTATAGTTGCTTTATTTCCCAAGAGGAGCCAAAGAACATTCATATGGCTCTTAAAGACAATTCATGGGTTGAAGCTATGCAAGAAGAATTGGCCCAGTTTGCGAAGTTGAAGGTTTGGGAGTTAGTGGACCTTCCTAAAGGTGAAAGAGAGATTGGCACTAAATGGGTATTTAGGTGCAAGAAAGATGAAAGAGGTATTGTCACACGCAACAAGGCTCGGTTGGTGGTCAAAGGGTTCAATCAGCAAGATGGGATAGATTACAATGAAGTATTTGCACCAATGGCAAGGTTGGAGGCAATTCGGTTGTTTCTAGCTTTTGCTTCAGTCAAGGGCTTTAAAGTTTACCAAGTAGACGTGAAGAGTGCATTTCTTTACGGGAAAGTCCAAGAAGTGGTGTATGTCTCACAACCAGATGGGTTCGTTGATCCAGACTATCCAGATCGAGTGTACAAACTTGATAAGGCTTTGTATGGGTTACATCAAGCTCCTAGGGCGTGGTACGAGACACTGTCTACACATCTGCTCAAGAATGGTTTTGAAAGGGGTCAGATAGACAGTACACTGTTCATAAAGAGGAAAAAGGAAGATTTTCTGCTGGTACAGGTATACGTGGATGACATCATCTTTGGGTCATCTGATGTGAACATGTGTAAAGAGTTTGAACAGGTGATGAAGAGCAAGTTTGAAATGAGCGCTATGGGTGAGCTATCTTATTTTCTGGGATTACAAGTTGAACAGAAGGAGGATGGGATGTTTATTCATCAAACGAAGTATGTGTATGACATTTTGGATCAGTTCAAAATGAATGATTGCTCTACTTTCAACACACCCATTTGCGAAAATCACAATCTTGGCCCAGATCATGAAAGCACTGAAGATGTTGATCCTACTCAATACAGGGCGATGATTGGTTCTCTAATGTACTTGACTGCTTCAAGACCTGACATAATGTTTGCCGTATGCTTGTGTGCCAGATATCAAGCGAATCCAAAAGAGTCACACATGAAAGCAGTGAAGCGTATTCTTCGTTACTTGAAGGGGAAACCTAAACTTGGGTTGTGGTATCCAGCTGATAGTGATTTGAGGTTCGTTGCTTACACTGATTCAGACTTTGGAGGATGTAAATCAAACAGAAAGTCTACTACAGGTGGTTGTCAGTTCTTAGGAGGCAGGATCGTGTCTTGGCAATGCAAGAAGCAATCCTGTGTGTCTACATCTACGTGTGAAGCTGAATATATTGCTGCGGGTAGCTGTTGCTCTCAGGTCCTCTGGATTCAACAGCAGATACACGATTACGGTTTGGATTTCACTCGTACTCCTATTATGATAGATAATAATGCCACTATGTCAATCACAAACAATCCCGTAAAGCACAGTAGAACTAAACATATTGACATACGTCATCACTTTATAAGGGATTGTGCTGAAAAACGACTCATTGAATTGCACTGAGTCGACACACTAGATAACCTTGCTGATCTTTACACAAAAGCTTTTGATCGAGCTCGCTTTGAACACTTAGTCGAACTCAACGGGATGAGGAATCCTGAATAACTGGTTTTTTTCATAAGAATTTTGTAAATAGTTTACTGTTTTTCTTAAAAATAAAAAATAAAAAAACATTGAAAAATGAAAAACTTAAAAAAAAAATTAGAAAATCAAAAATGAGTTTTCACTGTGTGAAAAAGAAGAAATGATAGTACATCAGCAAGTTAGACTGTCACACTCGAACTGAATTAAAATGCTTAAGTGTGATAGTAGCTTCATCATATGATATACCAGTAGGCAAAAACATGAAATAATCAACTTACCAATGTGATATAAACAAAAATGCACTGAGTATGAGTGGGGAACACAGCAGTGGTGTATGGTTTAATGACCTTAAATCTTGCGTTGATAGATTGCCAAAATATGAAGTTTTGGGTCTTTATACTGTTATTTCATCTGGGGATATCTTGGCTGTCCTTCTGTTCAGAACTAAAATTGTACATGACCCCAGGAAAGAAAGTCACTTGGAATTAGCTCATTTCTATTTGAATGTCTGTATGTTGTCCCGATACACACAATTTTGATCTGATTCTGAAATCTTCTCTGAAAAAAGTCGTGTACCTCCTCTGCTGCATCCAGATATATGCTGACCTGGAGGTGCTAGGCAACGATAGCTTCTGCTGCATCCAGATACATGCTGACCTAGCTGTACGTTGTCGTGCTATAGATCTAATACACCCGAAAGAGGCCCTCAAGTGGCCAAAAGAAACCCAAGAAACCTATATCAAACTGAGAAAAACTCATTTGATCTGTATATTATACCATCTCTGCTAAAGATCTATTATGTTCTCTTCTCAACCTATTCCCAGTTAAGATTTCAGAAATCTGGATTGGGCTTGTGAAATATGTGGTAGGGAAGATACTTGCATGATAGAGTGTGTTGTTTATATTTCCAGGATTTGATTAGTATTTATTTGGGTGTTCATTGTTAAGCAATCAAAACATGATAAAACAGATTATATGCAGACCTAGGCACTGTCAGGATATCTTAAAGGATGACATCAGTATACTCACCTACTACGATGAATCTCTGTGCATACCTTGATCGCGGGGGTATATCCTGAAGTGGGACACACTAATATATCAGATATAATATTACCTTAACGTATCATACGGTAATGGTACTTGAAATGTTCATGCATTTGTTTAAGTGGACAAACATACTGGTAATCGTCTTGAACTGCTTTTCACGAAAAATTAAATAAAGAATTATCTAATAGTGTGAAACAGTTTGATTGTGCTGATATGATCTTCTTACCGGTGATTCTCACAAAAATAGAGTGTTTATTGCTTTTCGTATTTATTTGCTTTCAGAAAATACAAAAATACGAAAATAGTGTCTTTTTCTGTTAAAACTCTTAATGTACGGAAAACTGTTATTATTGGAGGAATTGTTACCGATATGGGGAGACAGTGTTAGTAAGTGGGTTAAAATTTTTAAATCATGCAGGTTATAAGGTGTTTGTTTAAAAATTTGTGCGTGTTGGTGTTAAATTGGAAAATGCTTAATATGTTATACAGTTTAACAAATCTCTTGAATAATAATAATTTGTTTAACTTATGTTGAACAATTCTTATGGTTTCTCGAGATGTTTGTTTTATAGTAAACAGATTGAAGCAGTGTGTTGCTGAGAAGTTGCTGTGTTGCTGATAAGTTGTTGTGAAGATGAGAGTTTGATTGGATGCATGGTAGACCCTCCTTTCTACATTGTAGACAAAGTTGAAGAGTTTGAAGATTGCTATACAAAAGCTGAACTGGAGTTTACTCAAGTGCTAAAGTTTTGAAGATTTGGTGATTGGATGCATCAGCTTAGGGGGAGTCACAGAAGCTGTTAAAGCTGAAGCTATCCAAAGACCAAAAGACTATGAGATTCTAAAGACTGAAGTTACCTTTGCGAGCTATTGTCAAGGGGGAGTTTGTTGGTGCATATTTGTGACAACAGCTTAGATTTGATCTTTGGATATCGTGTAATTAGTAAAACGATAAACAGTTAGCGGGTTTAGCTTTGTAATAGTTAATTAAGAGTGATTGGGCCAAACCAAACCCACATATGGGGATGGTAGGCGAAATGGGCCCAGCCCATGACCTAGCCCATATGCAAAGCTTTGTCCTATATAAACAAAGCTTGGCATTAGGGTTTTGATTGATCTTCCAATCTTCTAATCACTCTTGGAGAGAATTCATGAAAGAAAAAGGCTTGGCTGAATTAGGATCTTGATTGATTGTAATCGTTTGAAGATAATCAATAAAGATCGGGTTTAAAGTGATTTTGGTGTTCTACTCATTTTCTGTGAAATCTAATCTAGAGGATTCCGCACTCTAGGTTGGATAGACGATTCTGTTACGATCCGCACGGCTCAAGGGACCTACACTACATTCTAAATCGGGACCTAACCTAAGTGCTTTTGACCCGTTACGACCCATTAAGGTAGCTTACGCTACTTTAACGTGTCGTGTGCGCAAAAGCACGTTCGAGACGTCTAACTAGTCCTATGACAAGTATTATATGCCTAAACACGTTTAATTAAGTTGCATAATCAGTTAAGTGACAAATGTTTAGGTTACATATGCTTAAAATCCAATTATGCATGAAAAGGGTATTTTGGTCATTTACCTAAGGCATATAAATTACCTATCACACAACTACTTAAACTAGGTGACCATAAGGTATAACCTCGGAAGGTTATTCCCTATGCAACTATGGTCACTAAACATGCTTGGTCGGATCCTTATGATCGACCAAACGGGTCGAGTTCGAAAGTCTAAGCGGTGGTTTAGACCGCTTGACTTACGACTCTAAACAAGCACTAAACTAAAAGTGCCGAGCTAAGCATGTTAAAACATGCTTAACTAATTTAGAAAACAAGTTTTGATATCAAAACAAAGTGTTTTGATACCAAGAGTAGTTTGGTTGTAAAATACGCTTAAATGCGCATTTTGACCGAAACTACGACTCGTCACTACGCCTAGTCAACGTGGTAATCAGTAGGTATAGTCACTAAGGACTATAACCATCGTGATTACGCTCACGTTGCGAAGTTCAAACGAACTTCTCGTTGACCATTGACTGGTCAAAGATGAAAGTCAAACACTGTTTGACTTTTAAGCTAAGAAAGCAATAAAAGAATGAAAGAGGACTTACAAAGGGTCCAAATAGATTTGATTCTAAGTATTCTCAGGTAGGTAGTGAATAATCACAACCACTTAGAGAAATTATCAGATCAAATGTGAGGAAAATGGATTGGGGACATGGCCTTATATAGTTTTTCACAAACCGTTAGGATCATTTCTTTGCAAGGAGGGAATGATCTTGGCCATACAATTGTCAAAGAATGATTGGGGGACTTGTTCTCCACACAAACCAGCCCATAGCATGAAAAACTAGAGATCAAAACAATCAAATACGAGCTAAATGACCAGATTCAATGTTTCTGAGCTGTAACACTGACACGGGCCACGTAAAGGTAAGGCCAGGCTTACGCGGGCAACCTGGGCCATTTTGGCAGAATGACAGTTTTAGCCCCTAAACTTGTAAAACTTGCATTTTGGCTCATTTTTGACACGTTTAAGCCCCGTTAACCTCATTTCAAGGCTCTAAAATGAAGTTAAAGTATTGGGAACTCAAAACATGCTCAAAAATATCTCGGATGTTGGTTCGTTTGGTCGTACGATCGCGTTGTTCGGTTAAATTATGACGAAACTTAAACGGACGCGAAAACGATCCAAATTGAGCGACGAACGGTATTTTTGCATGCCGATCACTAAAATAAAAATATTTTAGTGTGTACAAAACATTTTGGATGTCCATATGTAGTCAGAACGTAAGATATGCGCGAAAATGCAAACTTACGTCGTTTTTGACACTTTTAGTCCCTGTAAGATCTAATAAGCATATTTTCGCACACCGAACCACTCAAAGCTTATTTCTAAGCTATGTTTAGGTTATTTATGGTATCTTTAGCTTATGATAAATTTCCGGACTGTTCGATACTGTAACACCTCTAAAATTCACGTCCTATAATGTGTTGACACGTGTCATATGTTTGAACGTGTGAAATAATGTTCTAGAAGGACTAAAGTTGACAATCATGGAAAGTACGTAAATATACGAGTTCTAAATGTCAAAAGTGAATAAATGTATTGCACATTAGCCCTACATGATGCTCATACCTTCAAACGAATAAATCATAGATCATACGAAGCTAAAAGTGAGAGGTTACAAACTTCAGGGGTTAAATGTGTCAACATGTTTAAGTTATACCTTTGAGTGACCTTTTAGCAAACCCAAAGCTTTGTAACGGTTAATTATGCTCACTAGAATGCACGATTAAAATTTCATAAAGTTTCGTTATCGTATGAGAAAGTTATGATCAAATTCGTGTACGAGGGGTTAAAGCGTCAACGGTGAAAGTTATGACTTTTCGGGTTAACCGGAAGTGTCCAGGGACTTGGCAAAGTGATTATAAGTCATAAAGCCCTTGTATATAAATAATAAGGGGTCAAAGTGCAAGAATTAAGCTTAGTTGACCTTTCGGAGTACCAAGAGCCAGGGATGCAAACTGAAAAATGGAAGAATTGCCCCTGAGGAGGGCTAGCGCACTGCTACATCAGAAGCGTAGCGGTGCGCTACCAGTCTGCAGCGACAGCAACTTGGCTGTTGGCTGTTTTAAGAGTTGCAACTGATCTTTAATCGATTTTCCTCATCCTTCTTGGCCCCTAAACACTCCCTAAACATGTAGGACACATGTTGATCAGTTGTGGTAAGTAATAGACCTAGTTGTCAACATCTTATGGTGATTAAAATCACTATATAAAGGCTTTAAGTTGCAACATTTCAATCACACCTTCATCTGCAATTGAGGAGCCTTCCTAGAGCTTCAAAGCAGACCCAAGTCCTTCCTAATCAAGCTTAGGACCTTGGTAAGTTTGCTAAACCTTTCTTGATTAAGTTTTAGCTTAGTTTTAGCTTAAAAGTCAAACCGTCGTAATTAACGGTTGACTTTAAGATTAATCTCTAATGGTCCAGTGATTAGTCGAATCAAAAGTAGTTATAGGATGGTATTTATGTGGGTAATAAAACCTCAAAAGGGTTTCCCCTGATCACCATCCTAACCAGGTCAAATGTCGGGTCAAACATATAATTAAAAAGTCAACAGGATGCTTAAAATGTCATTTATGCATAATTAGCTATCTAGAACATATATAACCTGTTTGATCATTGTTATAACTTAGTAATAAGTGTAAGAACATGTCCAAACATGTTCAACCCGACTATTTCCTGTTTAGACCCGGTTCGGAACCGGAAGTCGCAAAGCTTTGACTTTTGCTTTGACTTCAGTTCTGACCCGTTTAGGTTTGTTTTAGAAATACCTTAGAGCTTCATTTGGACCAGGTTACATGCTAGTATAACCCTCTGTGATTATACACCTCGGTTCATTAGTTATCCGATTAATACGCATGATTCCGTTAATTGCTCATATGTTACCATTTTGCCCTTATTGCCTTAAAACGTGATTTTTGGAAATGTAAAAGTATAGAAACCTTAGTTACTGATATATAAACTTGTTTGTAAAGTTTGACATCAGTTTGACTTGTAGATTAAGAGTTATGCTCATTGTCGCAAAATTAATGCTTTATGTTAATAAAACGGCGTAACTAGCATATAGCCTAGTTAAGCCTACTTTTTGGTATCAAACTTAATACCCACTGATTTAAAATATTATTTTGGGATTTTTAAAGATTTTTAATTAATTTTAGGCTGAGCATAACTAGTAGTCGTAGGCTTAATCCGGTAATTGTCGGTTTTGCCCTTACGGGCCATAGAATGAGTTTTACTTATCTAAACGACTCCAAACCTTTTGCTACTGATCAGATATGATTAATAAATTATTTTAAGCCTTTTGGAAATATAAAAATATCAGATTTAAGTATCGAACCCGGAAATGGCATTTAATCGCCATAATTAGCATTTTTAACGCATAGTATGTCTTAAAATCATATTGGATATGCCGGGTTGATACCTACTGATATATGAGGCAAATTAGGATATTTTAACAGTAAGCAAAGGTTGATTAACTCAGACTTCGTTTTTGAGCTTTTCGGCTTATGTGAAATTACCAAAATGCCCCTTCGGTGCATAGTTTGGTTATAAATGATATATTTCACATATATACTTTACCCTACTGTTATAAATCATCAAATTGAGTATTTTTACTGATTACATCAGACCCGTAACTCAGATGAATACTTAAACTCTTTTATAACCTTTTAAATGACCAAACTACCCCTACGGGGCTAGTTTGTGTTTAAATACGTTTCGGGCATAATGAAAGACATCGTACTGATGTCACGAAATATTTGAGGCACAATTAACTTAGGAAACCTGTAGATGGCTCTAATGAATACCCGTCACGCCTATTACGCGTTCGGTTCGATTTATGTAACAAGTTTACATAAATTAGCCAAAACGGGTCAAACCTTATCGGTTTTATCTCAAAATCCAGAATGTGAATAATAAACCCATATTAAGCAAGTCTCTGAACTTGTCGGGTCTAAATCACATTCTATCCGGTCTTCGCTTAATCGTGCGTACGCACCGTATCGTTGAAACTAGTCGGTCTAAGCTTAAGCTTAATTAAAGACCCGTTAGGATTCTAATAGGTTATTATAAACCTTCGTTCCAGATTAGGAGCCCAGTAAAAGTACTTGCAATTACTGTATTGGATTTATACTTTGCTCAGGTAAATACTCTTAACTTATTTTCCCTATACGGGCTTGGGATACGGTACTATAAAAGTACCGCTTGGTCGGGTATGTAGACATGTAAATCGGATTGTGATTAATGTATTACATAACTCGCTTTATTCTGTATTATTTGATGTATTGTAGGATCGGTTTGCGACCCGAACGAGTCGTTCAGAAGAGATTATCTCGGTTTCAGAGGCGGAAACTAAGAAACTGAGTGCGAAACAGCTTGCGTATCACTTTAAACACTGATTGTATTAATCTGACGTAGTTTACAATCAAATCTCACACCGGCAGCACCTCGGTATGATTTTCTAGAACCGTTACAACTGAAATGACATTACACCTATATATAATGAACAAGATTTCGCTTGAAGCCTTTCAAGCGAAACCTTTTAGAATCTTTGAAGCGAAATTCTCACATGAGATTTGTCTTCAAGCGAAACCTTTGACAAACAACATTCTGTTTTCATGCAAGCATGCCATTTCACGTGAAGTTGTAGTATGATGTCACTAGTGATGTCATGTGATGATGTCACTAGTGATGTCATGCTTGATCAGATCAGTAACGAAACCCGAGACTCGACATAAGACGAAGACGACAGATGACTGCACCAACAGACTCCCCCTCAGATGTTGACGAGTCTTAAGTGTCGAGTCTTCGCATCTTCAGTCTTTATCAGTCTGTTCACTTTCTTCGCATATATCAGGATCTTCTCTTTGGCTCTAACCTCGTCAGACTCCCCCTCTCATCATGATGGGATCGCCGTCTGGAATTAGCTATCACCTTGAGATCAATCCTTGGCTATATCTCTGATCAGCTCATTTCCTGCACACATTTTCTCATCACAACATAAGTTTTCACTTAAAACAATAAGAAAAACTTACTGGAAATATTTACATCAAGTTCAATTTAATGACCTTGAATAACTAATCAAACTTTTCTTTTTCAAAATCAGTTTCTTCTTTTAAACACACACTCCCAAACCAGTTCATCCTGTTCAGCACTTGGAATTTTGAATATTAGTTCTCCAACATCAGTTGTCGAAAATCTTTTTGAATTTTTCAAAATTATAAAACACAAATGCAATAACAGAAATTAAATGCAATAAAGAAATATATACAGACACTATTTTTGTGAGTTTGTGTAAGAGGATCATATCAGTTTTTGAGACAAATCACCAACACCATTAAGCTTTAGACATGTTAAGCTCTAAACGATTCACGTTGATTGACGATATTGTTGTCCACTTAAACTCATTCTAAAAACTTT
>JARYGA010046817.1:0-36507 GCA_030545235.1 Helianthus tuberosus | reverse complement strand
AAAGCAGCGGTTGGTTAAAAAAGTTGTAGATCCGATTATCACGAAAGATGACATGAGTAATGCACCAAAAACAGATCAAGGTATCTATGTCTCTCAATTTGTTAAGACAGACAGTTATGTTTACAACTCCGGTTTAAGGTTTTAAACTGTCGGCCAATAGGTGAAACCGTTAAACTCTCAAAACTGGACCATGAACCGAATCATATAAATCTCAAAACAGATTGAACAGACTGACTTTCTTTGGTTTTAATGGGTTTAAACGGTTTATGAACACGCCTAGTTGAAGCTGACTTGTTCTATCTATGTGTGTGTGCAATTTGCATCTTAAATGTCCAACTCTAAGCCATTTGTTTCTTTCAGCACATTGTCCAAATTGTGGTCACAACAAGGCTGCATATATCCAGTTTCAAACAAGGTCAGCTGATGAGCCCATGACAATAAACTTTACGTGTGAGAAATGTAGCCATTGTTGGCGCGAGGACTAGCTTTCATCTCCTTTCATGCAAATTCAGCATCGGATGGTTACTTTGAATTCCTGTTTTTTCTAATATGGACCTTCAGTGCTTATATATAAATATGGCTTAACAGCTCAATTCTATTTATGAACTTTTTCAAGTTTTAATTGATTTAACTGTATTTGAATCCTAAAAAGTTGAACGCGTGTTAACTTCGTATAACTTATATTTGAGAAAAGAACAATATCTTTGAAATTGTTCTTACGGGTAAGTGTATTTCGGGCTGCCACATTCTGCGATAAAAGGTACATCATTAACTGCCACATTCAGTTAATGACTACCAACCAGTCTAGTCTGTGAGTTGCATGTTCAAAGAAGCGGATTATCGTTTTTGGTGGTCTTTTAAGTCAGCACTTGATTTCTTGGTGTGACTGGCTGGAGGATCCCAATTTCACTGTTTTAGATTCTTGTGTGCAAGAAATGGACCTTCTAGAAGCTGCTTAACCGATGGTTTGCTTGAACCAAATACTACCGTGTGATTGTGAACTCCATTGAGTTTGGGATGACTCACCTTGTCAAGAGAAGTGGGTTTGATGCATTGTTGATCAATCCGGCACTTAAGAATTCGATAATTTTTCGTCTATTAACTAACATGATGATGAAAGAAGTTAAATTGTAACCCCAAAGGAAGCCTTCTTGTAGATCTGAGCTGGATTCTGGCATTCGCTGTGCGAACAATAACAGATTTCGAAACTTTTTATTCATCATTTTCGGTTTTTGGATGTCCGTAGCTTTTTCTTCATCAAGATTAGAATACTGAAATTAACAAAATGTCAAAAATGACTTATATAGTACGATTAAGGAAAAAAAACACATCGCAGCAAACAATGTCTCGATCAAACTATGCTAAAAAACCAAAACTACTTCAAATTCCATTCACTTCTTTTTTATCACAATTATCTATAAATCAAACAGTTGATGATGCTATTGTGTGTCAGTGATTTATGATGAACTTGTAAATACAACTTTTCGAAATCATCTGGAAAAGAAACATTGGGTGGTAATCATGTCGGGTTGAGGGTCAATATATACATGAACGTATTAAAGCGGTGAACAAGAACCCAATAACATAACCCGTTTACTTAAATGAGAGGATTGACCAGTTTATCATACATGGTGTTAAAAAATAAGATAAGAATACAAAGACTTAACTAAAACTTGTTGGGTACAATGTTGGCTGCTGTCAAAAGAATCATCCCCAAAAAAAATTGTTCTTTTTTACAAAAGAACAATGAATGCGGTGAACGTGGATCGAACACGTGACCTTCAGATCTTCAGTCTGACGCTCTCCCAACTGAGCTATCCCCGCAATTTTGTTAGGTCTTTAACTTTTTGACTGATTACATGTTGACACGTTAAACGCTTAAGCTCTTTTGGTTCTTCTCTTTTTGGTCACAAATTAGCTAATTTACAATGAAATGTTGGATAACAAACAAATTTTGTACATGCTCTTAAAAAGTAGTATATGACATTTGTTCAGCTATGTTGATGAGGTGTATATATTGTATATTACCAGATAATCTCAATTAAATATACAACATCTCAGACATAGTCAAAAGAGAGAATTACATATGTCCCAAAACTCTAAAACTAAGGTGGTGCTTGTGTTTTGGGCAAAAGCTCTTCTGAGCACTTATGTATGCGTCGTGCAGACGCGTGCAGACCTTTGGATCCTGCAGCTTGTTTGTTTTCTTGAAGAGTTTCTCACTAAAAACATCTTCCCCACCTCTTCCCCACGCAGACATCAACCCAAGTCTCCAAACCTCTTCTCCATCCAGCCGACACCACCTCCTTTGTCACCACCTCCACCTTCGACACAACCTCCTCCGCCGCCCACCTCCACTCCACTCCGCCACCACCTCCACCTCCGACACCCATCTCCTCTGACACACCACCTCCTCCGACACCCATCTCCTCCACCTCCACCCCCACTCTGAACTGACCTGAACCATCTCCCTCCACCTCCGCCACCGCAATCGTCGAGTGTCGCCACCAAGGAGTGGTGGTCGGCTTTGTTTCTCTCTCCTGCGTCTGTCTCTCTCTCTCTCTCTCTCATGTGTCTCTCTCTCCGACGTCTCCCTCTCTCTGTCGATCTCTCTCCGACATCTCCCTCTCTATGTCGATCTCTCTCTCCGACATCTCCGGTGGCTTGATTTTGAGAGAGAGCAGAGGTGGGTTCTTGGAGTGGGGGCTAGGGTTTGCGGTGGTGCTTGGCTTCACGGCAGGTGTTGACGGTGCTTGTTGGTTGTGGTGGTGGCAAGTGGACGGTGGAGGAGGTGGTGGCGGATGGTTGTGGTGGTGGTGGTAGATGAAGCCAAAGAGAGAGAGAGAGGTGTTGTGTTGTGTGTGCTGTGAGAAGAGAACAAGGGTTTTTGTAGAAGTAAAAAAAGCAAACAGTCTTCTCCTTGCAGACTGCAGACCTTTGGTCCACCTCTTCTCCTGCAGATGTTTGCAGATGTGATCCGCAGACTGCAGACATTTTACCTCTTTTAAAAACATACAGCACCTAAGTGTGTTTGAAACTAAAATCTTGAGGAATAATTAAAATTAAAAGACTATGATATATTATGTATCACTAATCGGTCCACCTCTTCTCCTGCAGATGTTTGCAGATGTGATCCGCAGACTGCAGACATTTTACCTCTTTTAAAAACATACAGCACCTAAGTGTGTTTGAAACTAAAATCTTGAGGAATAATTAAAATTAAAAGACTATGATATATTATGTATCACTAATCGGTTGTAGATCAAGGATAATTACAAAGAAAATTTAATCTAATCATGTCTTATAATATATAGACTTTAATTAAATGACAAGGTGGTGAAGAGGGGAGGTAGAGGTGGGGATCGGTGACTATGGTGGCCGAGGGTGGAGGTGGTGGCAAGTATCGTCAAGGTGTAGAGAGGGAGTGAGTGAGAATGTAAGGGGAGATTGAGAGGGAGAAAGTGCGCTATAGTGATATGTATTTCAAATAAACTTATCAAATAATCAACCAAATTATGGGGTTATTATGAGTAGAGCTCAATCCGAGCCAATATCAATTTGGGCTTGAGCTCGAACTCAGCTCTATTACAACTTGAACTCGAAAACCTCTACTAGCTTAAAAAACTCATCTAAAGATAAAATAAAATCACTTACCATCGCTTTCAACCAAATTTGAGATATATATAATTCTCAAATGGATTAAAATCCTTATGACCTCAACCGGTCCACACACACGAGTCACTTCTCATATCCTTATCTTCAAAATCACTCGGTAACACGTTGAACCTACATATTTTTAATTCACAACATATAATATTTTGATTATCTAACTATTATAACATTGAAAATCAAACGTCATTTTTTCCGGTAGATGATCCCATTTTTATTACCCTAATTACTACGTCTAGATTCCAAAAAACTTCTTAAACTTACCGATCAAATTCTTAGCATTCGGCTGCTCCAAAACATACCATTGTTTTTATGGTTCTTAGTTATTACGATATATACACAACGTATCTGAGTGAATATCATATGTAATTACATTAAGGAATACAGCCATACAGGTTAAAAACTAAAGGACTCTTTGTAGCTGGTTTTCTGATGTGAAGAAGCTGGGAATCATGTTTAAGGTGTCTTGAAAACATTTCATAAATGAATTTGAGTTAAAAAAAACCAATTACCTTTAATAATAAAAATTAAATGCAGTGAACGTGGATCGAACACGTGACCTTCAGATCTTCAGTCTGACGCTCTCCAAACTGAGCTATCCCCGCATCGTTGACGTATCTACTAATTATAATTTCTTGACTCCTTTAGGTGCTTTAATTTTGCGACACAAGCTAATGAAGTATTAGCAATCACCATTTAAGTTAACTTGTTTTGTTCGTAGCTTATTTCGTGGTTACATAACACTTATTCATTTTATGTTGATGAGATGGTATGCTATAGAATTCATTTAAATCAAACTAATTACAAAAATCATAGAACTATTAGAATAATTCATTTTAATTAAGTTACAAAAAAAATTATATACAGTTATGAAAATCACCCCTGTTTATTAGAAAAAAAATACTTAGAAGATTGATAATATTCAAACCTAGCATTATTTAAATCCCTAAAATAGGAAGTACCTATGATATGTAGGGACGGATCTAGCGTACATTTGTGGGTTCGCAAGAAACTAGTGCGTTTGGAAAAAATAGTGAGAACCTTATATAATTTAGAAAAAAAATAGTGACAATTAAAGAGAATTTACCAAAAGGAACCCATTAGAAAAAAATCATGAATCCGTCATTAGTGATATGCGAACCACTAGAGAGTAAAGCGTTGATTCATTTATAATATTCTAATTCATTGAGGGTGAAGTCTTTCAATATGGGTGAAATTGAAAAGATGAACTTATATAACCCATGATATGTATATGACTTTAGGAAGCCAACGGGTCAAATCAAGAAATCAAGATGACAAAATTCCTAAGCGAAAATGCGAGTGTCTTGTAACTATAAATAGGAAGGCATTTGTTTAACATTTATATTAGCGCAAGTAATTTTGATTATTGTCTGGTTGGATGTGTTTTGTTGAATGTCAATTTGGTCAGGGGCGGACCCAAGCTCAACCCAAGGTGGGCGGGCGTACCCCCGCGGAAAAAAAAAGTTCGGTCGAAAATCCCGTCCGCACCCCTTGGAATTTTTCGTCCGCACCCCTTGTAATTTTTCGACCGCACCCCTTAGGTAAAAAGTGTTATCAATTTATATTTTAATTTTTTTAGTAAATTATATAATTTTTAATACCTAACTAACTAAACCCAAATACCCATACCTTTACCCACTTATAATTCCTAACTAGCTAGCCCACTAAGTCTTAGCCCATTAACCAAATCTAACAATATTTTAAACTATAATAAAATAATTAAAGCCCAAAACCTTTAGAAATTCTCTCCCGCTCTCTCTCTCTCTTGCATCCCTGCACTGCCAACGAACAACATCACCCAGCGACAACAGTCTAGCATGCGGCGACCACCGTAATCAGCCACCATACCACCGTCGTTCGACACCAAATCTAACCGGAATCCGAACACGGGTAAGTTTCTTTCTTATTTTGATGATTTTGGTTGATATTATAGGAGAAAAAGGGTAATAAAGTTGTTAAATAGGTTTGAAATTTTGTGTGTTTTGACGTTGTTTATGGTTATTTAGGTGAATTTTAGGGTGATTATGTTGTTTATATTTTTAGGGTGATTACAACTTACGTTATGATTTCTAAGGCTTGAATAGTTGAAAATTAAAATTGAAATATTATGTTATGGAGCGATGAACTTATGTTATATAGAGAAAGAATTGCTTAAGAAATTAGCTTTAGATGATGTTTTGGATAGATTTCAAAAATTGAAAACCCGTAGGGTGTCGACGTTTATTCAGGGGCGGACTTATTAAGAAAGATCGGGTTCCCAGGAACCCATTCGGTTTTTTATTTTTAGTGTAAATATATGTAACAAACTGAAAAGGAACCCATAAGTAAAATATATAGGGAACCCATAAACAAAAAGTCTTTGGTAGTGCACTGGTTCATTCACGCTTGATACCCGGGTTCGAATCTTGTATGGTACAAGTTTTAAATTTTGTTCCCTTTTTTTAATTTCTATTTTTATTTTTTTCCTTTAAAACCCATTTAGGGTTACAACACCCATAACAAAAAAACAACCTACGGACTGAAAAACAACAGCGACGCCTCCACCCTCACCCTGTCTCCTCCTCCCTCAGCGACCACCTCCGGCCCTCCGCTACGGCCTCTCCTCTCCCAGCCGACAACCGTCCTCCTCCGGCCGTTCTTCACAGGTGTGTTAACTGATGTTAATTTGACTTATTGTTGATAATTTGATGTTAATTTTTTGATTATCTGATGTTAAATTGTTATGTTATCCAGAAGAATATTTCTATAGTTATGTTAAATTGATGTTAAAAAAAACTACAACTAAATAAGTGAGGTCTCACCACTGAGCTGGTGGTATAGTTAAAAGGGAGATACATGATGTTTTAAGTGACAAAGATTCGATTCATGTCCTTACAATTTAGTCTTTCATGTTTAGTCCCAAACGCAAACGCAAACACACACGACCACCACTTGTCCACTCCAGCCACCACACGGAGTCATGCACCAGGTTTGTTTAATTTTTTAAACTCTATAAATTGTTAATTTTAACTTTGAATTTGTTGATTTTAAGATTCAGTGTTATTCTATCATCAATCTGTCATATCATTGGTTTGTTTACTCTTGAGTCTTGATTTATAATGGAGCTTGCATCATAAAAGAATGACAATATTTAAAGGTCCCAGTAGCTACCTAGAACTTAGAATGATAATATTTGAAATTCATGGGCTAATTGCATAAAGTTTGTGTTTTTAAACTGACCAATTTAGAATTTATTGCATAAAGTCCCAATCAAAACTTGTTCTAATCGCCAAGTAATGTTTAGATTAACTAGTGGGATACTCCCGCGCTACGCTGCGGGCGACCCGATTTTTAACATTAAATTGAAACGTGGATGCGATGATAAAAATACTGTTAATAGCGGGAAACAGACAAACCGTTGCTGAAGCAAAACTGGTAACAAATCAATTAGAGTTAATTGTGGTTTGGGCCATTTTACCAATTTAATCCAAAGGTTTCATTTTATGCTTGTGGGTCCAAAAAGGTTTCACCGTTGTCATTTTCGTCCACTGGGTTAACTTCATCCATTTTGTCTGTTAACGAGGAGGGCAAATTGGTCATTTTATATGTAATTTTGTTAACTAGAAGGGCAGCATAAAATGACCGAATTTCACTTCTCGTTAACAGAAAAAATGGATGAAGCTATCCCAGTTGACTAAAATGACAACGGTGAAACCTTTTGGACCCACAGACGAAAAATGAAACCTTTGGACTAAACTGGCAAAATGACCCAAATGATAGGAACTGAAATGACATTTAACTCAATCAATTATGTAAGAACCCTTAAAAGATGCCCTATATTCAGTTACAATCAAGGCCTCTTGCCAAACTCTTATCCACACCTTTTGCATTGTCCAAAGGCATGGTAAAATTTGAGGTTCTGGTTTTCATGTTTGATTCCATTTCCTTATCAATGTGATGATTAAAAAATAGGAAGTAAGCTGATCAACCCTATCTTGGTTACTGACTTATGACTTACTGGGTATTTAAAATTCAAACTTAGACTATGAAAATAAGTATTCAGATTTTTCCTAAGAATTTAAATTTATTCAAATCTTGTTGTTATGTAATCTACAAGATCATAAAAACTAACAGTTTAGAAAAAATTGATCAATTTAAACTTTTTTACACACATTGCATAGAAACTTTAATAGCATCTATTAAAATAATATTTACACAAACAATAACATTAGATGCCAGATTCTTAGTCCTCCTTTTTGTTGTTTAAAACCATAAGATAATCATGTGATTACAACAAAAGCCGATGAGGTTCGTATAAGTAATTCCGTGGTTGTTAAGTTTTCCAAGTTTATTATCATCCGGTGTTTTGGGTATTTTGTATTTGAATCACATCAGGCTAAAACACACAATGACCCTTGTCTTTCGAAAAGCCAAAAATATGTTAAACGCAGTTACACAAGAGTTAAACTTATGATAACACGTTCTACTTTGTATAAGTTATAACTTATTAGTTCCACTTATGTGTATAAATTGAAATGCATAAAAAGCACTATTCAAAGTTAAATGTCTTTAGCGTTTAGGCTATCCGGCAAAAGTTAACTACTACCAAAATTATATGTTTGCCTAATCATCGAGCACATTAATGAACAAACAATGTCTAACTAAACTAAAGGTTGAAGTTTTTACTTATTTTCATTATGTGATGAACCTTACCCAACCCGAATCGTCGAACTGACCCAAATTTTTTTATGTTCGGACATATGAAATTGGAACACTTAAAAAAATTAACCCCTTGAAAAAAATTCTGGATCCGCCACTGAATACAATATCTGGCAACGTGGAATGGCACATGTTTTAGCTCAACAAAACACTGGATGTTGGAAGTTCGTTATACGATTTTCAGTGGTTCATAAATCACGATGACATTTAATTTACTTTACTTTACTTTTATTTTCTACGTATGACAATAAAAACAAATATACATTAGGCTACATCTTTAGTTTAGGTTGATGATTATTAATATTTATTTTTAATACTAATTTGATCGTTTTAACTCGTTTACTTATTCAACCTACAAAATTTAAAAACCGATTAAAATAGTATATTTTCTAATAGTATCGATACATTTTTATTATAATTAATATCAACAAGAGTATACCTGTAGTGCACTGATCACTGCCCAAAAAACCTTAGCCCAAAAGAAATAGTATTATCTCTGTACCTTGGCCAAAACACAAGTTTTTAAACCCTAGTAAAAAAAGTCTTGGTTCTCCAAAAATCTTTTGGCCAAAACCCTAGCGGCCATTAAAAAAACTAGTTCTTTGACAGTCTAACTGAGACCGGGTAACTACACGGATCAAAAATAATAATCAAAAAAAGTCTAGCCCTGATGACGCTGGGCGTTTTCTCGGCTTTTGGTTGCCGACAAACAAGCAGCCCTAATCGATTTCAATTAGGTGTTGACCTTCATTTTACGTTCTACCTAACTTGGGTAATACTGACCTCCGTTCTTCTTTTCCTTTTATCGGATTTCCCGATAGTATTCAATTACTAATTAGCGATCTTCAAAAAAAAAAAAAAAAAAAAAAATCGAGGCCTGAGTAATAGGGGAAAACAAATAGTAATCACGAGCCTAAAGCTTTAATACCAATTGTTAGGATTTGGCCTCTTAAACAACACACACAAACACGAATATTACTGTAAGAGAGAAACTATACATACAAAGATCATGCGAGATTTACGTGGTTCAGTTAGTTAACTTATGTCCACAGGCAACAACCATTGTAATTTTTTTTATTGCTCTGCCTTACTCATGAGAAATTAGAAGTACAAGATTTTTCATATTATACCCTTATACAATTAGTAATTTGGGTTATTTAACATTTGTTTAAAAGTCACACCTTTAGTAACTTGGGTCATGCCTCTTTGTTTAACAATCATATCCTTTAAATTAAAATATCCTTCATGTGTCGTTTCAAGAAAAGAAAAAAAGGTAAAAAGACATGGCGTTTTAAAAGGCTCGTAAATATTAACCCACCAATTAACTACCACACATCACAAAATAAACTGCGACCGGGTAACTACACGGATCAAAAATAATAATCAAAAAAAGTCTAGCCCTGATGACGCTGGGCGTTTTCTCGGCTTTTGGTTGCCGACAAACAAGCAGCCCTAATCGATTTCAATTAGGTGTTGACCTTCATTTTACGTTCTACCTAACTTGGGTAATACTAACCTCCGTTCTTCTTTTCCTTTTATCGGATTTCCCGATAGTATTCAATTACTAATTAGCGATCTTCAAAAAAAAAAAAAAATATCGAGGCCTGAGTAATAGGGGAAAACAAATAGTAATCACGAGCCTAAAGCTTTAATACCAATTGTTAGGATTTGGCCTCTTAAACAACACACACAAACACGAATATTACTGTAAGAGAGAAATTATACATACAAAGATCATGCGAGATTTACGTGGTTCAGTTAGTTAACTTATGTCCATAGGCAACAACCATTGTAATTTTTTTTATTGCTCTGCGTTACTCATGAGAAATTAGAAGTACAAGATTTTTCATATTATACCCTTATACAATTAGTAACTTGGGTTATTTAACATTTGTTTAAAAGTCACACCTTTAGTAACTTGGGTCATGCCTCTTTGTTTAACAATCATATCCTTTAAATTAAAATATCCTTCATGTGTCGTTTCAAGAAAAGAAAAAAAGGTAAAAAGACATGGCGTTTTAAAAGGCTCGTAAATATTAACCCACCAATTAACTACCACACATCACAAAATAAACTGCGACACCGTTTATGTGTCTACCCCACCGTTTAAAACTAGTAGTGTACCCGTCCGGTGGACGGGTTCTTTGCATTTAAACGAATATATTATTTGTTTAAGGTAGTGTTTAGTATAAAAGTAGATATAACAACCAATTATTAGTACTTTTAGATTGTGACTTATCTCAACTATATAAAGCAAATGCCAACCCAACCTTTGGCACACAATAAAAGTGATTCGTAAACAGAATCGTTTGACAAATTGATAGATCCACGAAATCAACTGTTTCATTCTACACTAAACCAATCAAAAGCATGAAAGTCAAACCAAAATGGAAGGTCAAAGCTCTGCTGATTCAATCTACTGCCTTGAGTCAAGTGCTGCTAATCCGGACAAGCACTGCTGGGTTCACAGCAGTGGAAGGAAGCAGCAACTGTTTAAGTCTTTTATGTATTGAAATGTATAGCAGTAGATAACATAGTAGTAGTTAAACATAGCAGTGTTTGTAAAGATCAGAGGTTAGAGGTTGTTAGGAGGTTAGAGGTCTCTTTCATGGTGACGTCAGCTGAAGATGCTCAGTGGTTTACAAGTGCCTATAAATAGAACAGTACCATGCACTGTTCTATTTAGCTCTTTCATCACATTGTTTTCTTTGCACGAACAAACTACTGAGCTCTGGCTGAGGGGGAGTTTGCATTCTTACATCAATCATTGTAATCGTTGTTGAAACAAATTCAATCTTTCGATTCTATGTGTAAAGATGTTTGATAAAACTATTACTCTCGTTTGATTGTATGCAAAGTTTGTTTTCCATCTTAATTCCGCTGCACAACTCATTCATTTCCATTTCATTTTCAAACGTAAAATACAATCAAAAAGAAACTCAGATCCAACAATTGGCATCTATTTTTATTGGGTTCTAATACATGATACATGATGAATTACATATGGGAACTAACTGATTTATGTAGGGATGGAATTCTGCCCAACATGTGGGATGTTGTTGAAGTATGAATTGCCACACATGTCTCGTCCTGCCCGATTTTTCTGCCCCACGTGTCCGTATGTTAGCCAGATTGAACCCAAGGTAACTTAGATTTAAAGGTTACACAATAATGTTCCTTTATTTGAATTGTTCTTTTTTGTTATGTTTAATCCGTGCGTAGGTCAAGATCAAAAGAAAGCAGCGGTTGGTTAAAAAAGTTGTAGATCCGATTATCACGAAAGATGACATGAGTAATGCACCAAAAACAGATCAAGGTATCTATGTCTCTCAATTTGTTAAGACAGACAGTTATGTTTACAACTCCGGTTTAAGGTTTTAAACTGTCGGCCAATAGGTGAAACCGTTAAACTCTCAAAACTGGACCATGAACCGAATCATATAAATCTGAAAACAGATTGAACAGACTGACTTTCTTTGGTTTTAATGGGTTTAAACGGTTTATGAACACGCCTAGTTGAAGCTGACTTGTTCTATCTATGTGTGTGTGCAATTTGCATCTTAAATGTCTAACTCTAAGCCATTTGTTTCTTTCAGCACATTGTCCAAATTGTGGTCACAACAAGGCTGCATATATCCAGTTTCAAACAAGGTCAGCTGATGAGCCCATGACAATAAACTTCACGTGTGAGAAATGTAGCCATTGTTGGCGCGAGGACTAGCTTTCATCTCCTTTCACGCAAATTCAACATCGGATGGTTACTTTTAATTCCTGTTTTTTTCAAATATGGACCTTCAGTGCTTATATATAAATATGGCTTAACAGCTCAATTCTATTTATGAACTTTTCAAGTTTTAATTGATTTAACTGTATTTGAATCCTAAAAAGTTGAACGCGTGTTAACTTCGTATAACTTATATTTGAGAAAAGAACAATATCTTTGAAATTGTTCTTACGGGTAAGTGTATTTCGGGCTGCCACATTCTGCGATAAAAGGTACATCATTAACTGCCACATTCAGTTAATGACTACCAACCAGTCTAGTCTGTGAGTTGCATGTTCAAAGAAGCGGATTATCGTTTTTGGTGGTCTTTTAAGTCAGCACTTGATTTCTTGGTGTGACTGGCTGGAGGATCCCAATTTCACTGTATTAGATTCTTGTGTGCAAGAAATGGACCTTCTAGAAGCTGCCTAACCGATGGTTTGCTTGAACCAAATACTACCGTATGATTGTGAACTCCATTGAGTTTGGGATGACTCACCTTGTCAAGAGAAGTGGGTTTGATGCATTGTTGATCAATCCGGCACTTAAGATGGGGGTGCCGGGTGTCAAAGTGTTAGTTGCGGGTGGCAACGGCCAAAGGCCGATAGTTGGGGGTGATAAAATCCAATAACCCTTAAATTAATTGACGGTAGTCTATATGTTTAAATTAAAATAATTCAAACAAAATTCCGATAAATCAACATTTTAAATATGTTATGCCCATGCCCGATTATGACATGTTTAGGGACTTAGGGTGTTAAACTTTTTTTATTTTGGATTCAGATGGTTAAAACCAGACTCAAAAAATAATTCAATTTCAAACACAATTCCAATAAATCATCATTTTAAATAATTGAGTTAATTACTGTTTTCTTACATATGGTTTTTCAAAAATCACTATTTTAATTAATTAGTTTAAAAATTGCAATTTCAGTCCATGTGTTGCACTAAATAATTAGCTCTAAATAATTTAAACAAGTCGTTGGGCTGAAAAAGTTTTGGGCCGAAACAAGAAACAAAACTACGTTCTTTTTACGCATTACTATATTCAATTATCATCCGATTATCGACGCCGCTGCCGCCGTTCGTCGCCGTCACCGCTGTTCCATTCAATTCAATATTCTATAAACCCATAAACAGGTAATGCACGTAAGTTTGGCTGTTCCATTCAATTTCCCATAAGTTTGGCTGGTTTAACCCATATAATCACAGTACACGTATGTGTCCATTGAATTGAGTGCTGATTTGATGTCTTCTTTTGATCGGATCACCTTACTGTTCAAACATGTCTATTTGCTCTTGTTTTCTATATATGGGTTTTGCCATTTTTCTTGATCTTGGGTAATGCACGTAAGGTGTTTGATAAAATGCCATTCATTCATTGGCATCTATTTTTATTGGGTTCTAATACATGATACATGATGAATTACATATGGGAACTAACTGATTTATGTAGGGATGGAATTCTGCCCAACATGTGGGATGTTGTTGAAGTATGAATTGCCACACATGTCTCGTCCTGCCCGATTTTTCTGCCCCACGTGTCCGTATGTTAGCCAGATTGAACCCAAGGTAACTCAGATTTAAAGGTTACACAATAATGTTCCTTTATTTGAATTGTTCTTTTTTGTTATGTTTAATCCGTGCGTAGGTCAAGATCAAAAGAAAGCAGCGGTTGGTTAAAAAAGTTGTAGATCCGATTATCACGAAAGATGACATGAGTAATGCACCAAAAACAGATCAAGGTATCTATGTCTCGCAATTTGTTAAGACAGACAGTTATGTTTACAACTCCGGTTTAAGGTTTTAAACTGTCGGCCAATAGGTGAAACCGTTAAACTCTCAAAACTGGACCATGAACCGAATCATATAAATCTGAAAACAGATTGAACATACTGACTTTCTTTGGTTTTAATGGGTTTAAACGGTTTATGAACACGCCTAGTTGAAGCTGACTTGTTCTATCTATGTGTGTGTGCAATTTGCATCTTAAATGTCTAACTATAAGCCATTTGTTTCTTTCAGCACATTGTCCAAATTGTGGTCACAACAAGGCTGCATATATCCAGTTTCAAACAAGGTCAGCTGATGAGCCCATGACAATAAACTTCACGTGTGAGAAATGTAGCCATTGTTGGCGCGAGGACTAGCTTTCATCTCCTTTCACGCAAATTCAACATCGGATGGTTACTTTGAATTCCTGTTTTTTCAAATATGGACCTTTAGTGCTTATATATAAATATGGCTTAACAGCTCAATTCTATTTATGAACTTTTTCAAGTTTTAATTGATTTAACTGTATTTGAATCCTAAAAAGTTGAACGCGTGTTAACTTCGTATAACTTATATTTGAGAAAAGAACAATATCTTTGAAATTGTTCTTACGGGTAAGTGTATTTCGGGCTGCCACATTCTGCGATAAAAGGTACATCATTAACTGCCACATTCAGTTAATGACTACCAACCAGTCTAGTCTGTGAGTTGCATGTGCAAAGAAGCGGATTATCGTTTTTGGTGGTCTTTTAAGTCAGCACTTGATTTCTTGGTGTGACTGGCTGGAGGATCCCAATTTCACTGTATTAGATTCTTGTGTGCAAGAAATGGACCTTCTAGAAGCTGCCTAACCGATGGTTTGCTTGAACCAAATACTACCGTATGATTGTGAACTCCATTGAGTTTGGGATGACTCACCTTGTCAAGAGAAGTGGGTTTGATGCATTGTTGATCAATCCGGCACTTAAGATGGGGGTGTCGGGTGTCAAAGTGTTACTTGCGGGTGGCAACGGCCAAAGGCCGATAGTTGGGGGTGATAAAATCCAATAACCCTTAAATTAATTGACGGTAGTCTATATGTTTAAATTAAAATAATTCAAACAAAATTCCGATAAATCAACATTTTAAATATGTTATGCCCATGCCCGATTATGACATGTTCAGGGACTTAGGGTGTTAAACTTTTTTTTATTTTGGATTCAGATGGTTAAAACCAGACTCAAAAAATAATTCAATTTCAAATACAATTCCAATAAATCATCATTTTAAATAATTGAGTTAATTACTGTTTTCTTACATATGCTTTATCAAAAATCACTATTTTAATTAATTAGTTTAAAAATTGCAATTTCAGTCCATGTGTTGCACTAAATAATTAGCTCTAAATAATTTAAACAAGTCGTTGGGCTGAAAAAGTTTTGGGCCGAAACAAGAAGCAAAACTACGTTCTTTTTACGCATTACTATATTCAATTATCATCCGATTATCGACGCCGCTGCCGCCGTTCGTCGCCGTCACCGCTGTTCCATTCAATTCAATATTCTATAAACCCATAAACAGGTAATGCACGTAAGTTTGGCTGTTCCATTCAATTTCCCATAAGTTTGGCTGGTTTAACCCATATAATCACAGTACATGTATGTGTCCATTGAATTGAGTGCTGATTTGATGTCTTCTTTTGATCGGATCACCTTACTGTTCAAACATGTCTATTTGCTCTTGTTTTCTATATATGGGTTTTGCCATTTTTCTTGATCTTGGGTAATGCACGTAAGGTGTTTGATAAAATGCCATTCATTCATTGGCATCTATTTTTATTGGGTTCTAATACATGATACATGATGAATTACATATGGGAACTAACTGATTTATGTAGGGCTGGAATTCTGCCCAACATGTGGGATGTTGTTGAAGTATGAATTGCCACACATGTCTCGTCCTGCCCGATTTTTTGCCCCACGTGTCCGTATGTTAGCCAGATTGAACCCAAGGAAACTTAGATTTAAAGGTTACACAATAATGTTCCTTTATTTGAATTGTTCTTTTTTGTTATGTTTAATCCGTGCGTAGGTCAAGATCAAAAGAAAGCAGCGGTTGGTTAAAAAAGTTGTAGATCCGATTATCACGAAAGATGACATGAGTAATGCACCAAAAACAGATCAAGGTATCTATGTCTCGCAATTTGTTAAGACAGACAGTTATGTTTACAACTCCGGTTTAAGGTTTTAAACTGTCGGCCAATAGGTGAAACCGTTAAACTCTCAAAACTGGACCATGAACCGAATCATATAAATCTGAAAACAGATTGAACAGACTGACTTTCTTTGGTTTTAATGGGTTTAAACGGTTTATGAACACGCCTAGTTGAAGCTGACTTGTTCTATCTATGTGTGTGTGCAATTTGCATCTTAAATGTGTAACTCTAAGCCATTTGTTTCTTTCAGCACATTGTCCAAATTGTGGTCACAACAAGGCTGCATATATCCAGTTTCAAACAAGGTCAGCTGATGAGCCCATGACAATAAACTTCACGTGTGAGAAATGTAGCCATTGTTGGCGCGAGGACTAGCTTTCATCTCCTTTCACGCAAATTCAACATCGGATGGTTACTTTGAATTCCTGTTTTTTCAAATATGGACCTTCAGTGCTTATATATAAATATGGCTTAACAGTTCAATTCTATTTATGAACTTTTTCAACTTTTAATTGATTTAACTGTATTTGAATCCTAAAAAGTTGAACGCGTGTTAACTTCGTATAACTTATATTTGAGAAAAGAACAATATCTTTGAAATTGTTCTTACGGGTAAGTGTAATTCGGGCTGCCACATTCTACGATAAAAGGTACATCATTAACTGCCACATTCAGTTAATGACTACCAACCAGTCTAGTCTGTGAGTTGCATGTTCAAAGAAGCGGATTATCGTTTTTGGTGGTCTTTTAAGTCAGCACTTGATTTCTTGGTGTGACTGGCTGGAGGATCCCAATTTCACTATATTAGATTCTTGTGTGCAAGAAATGGACCTTCTAGAAGCTGCCTAACCGATGGTTTGCTTGAACCAAATACTACCGTATGATTGTGAACTCCATTGAGTTTGGGATGACTCACCTTGTCAAGAGAAGTGGGTTTGATGCATTGTTGATCAATCCGGCACTTAAGATGGGGGTGCCGGGTGTCAAAGTGTTAGTTGCGGGTGGCAACGGCCAAAGGCCGATAGTTGGGGGTGATAAAATCCAATAACCCTTAAATTAATTGACGGTAGTCTATATGTTTAAATTAAAATAATTCAAACAAAATTCCGATAAATCAACATTTTAAATATGTTATGCCCATGCCCGATTATGACATGTTTAGGGACTTAGGGTGTTAAACTTTTTTTTATTTTGGATTCAGATGGTTAAAACCAGACTCAAAAAATAATTCAATTTCAAACACAATTCCAATAAATCATCATTTTAAATAATTGAGTTAATTACTGTTTTCTTACATATGGTTTATCAAAAATCACTATTTTAATTAATTAGTTTAAAAATTGCAATTTCGGTCCATGTGTTGCACTAAATAATTAGCTCTAAATAATTTAAACAAGTCGTTGGGCTGAAAAAGTTTTGGGCCGAAACAAGAAGCAAAACTACGTTCTTTTTACGCATTACTATATTCAATTATCATCCGATTATCGACGCCGGTGCCGCCGTTCGTCGCCGTCACCGCTGTTCCATTCAATTCAATATTCTATAAACCCATAAACAGGTAATGCACGTAAGTTTGGCTGTTCCATTCAATTTCCCATAAGTTTGGCTGGTTTAACCCATATAATCACAGTACATGTATGTGTCCATTGAATTGAGTGCTGATTTGATGTCTTCTTTTGATCGGATCACCTTACTGTTCAAACATGTCTATTTGCTCTTGTTTTCTATATATGGGTTTTGCCATTTTTCTTGATCTTGGGTAATGCACGTAAGGTGTTTGATAAAATGCCATTCATTCATTGGCATCTATTTTTATTGGGTTCTAATACATGATACATGATGAATTACATATGGGAACTAACTGATTTATGTAGGGATGGAATTCTGCCCAACATGTGGGATGTTGTTGAAGTATGAATTGCCACACATGTCTCGTCCTGCCCGATTTTTCTGCCCCACGTGTCCGTATGTTAGCCAGATTGAACCCAAGGAAACTTAGATTTAAAGGTTACACAATAATGTTCCTTTATTTGAATTGTTCTTTTTTGTTATGTTTAATCCGTGCGTAGGTCAAGATCAAAAGAAAGCAGCGGTTGGTTAAAAAAGTTGTAGATCCGATTATCACGAAAGATGACATGAGTAATGCACCAAAAACAGATCAAGGTATCTATGTCTCGCAATTTGTTAAGACAGACAGTTATGTTTACAACTCCGGTTTAAGGTTTTAAACTGTCGGCCAATAGGTGAAACCGTTAAACTCTCAAAACTGGACCATGAACCGAATCATATAAATCTGAAAACAGATTGAACAGACTGACTTTCTTTGGTTTTAATGGGTTTAAACGGTTTATGAACACGCCTAGTTGAAGCTGACTTGTTCTATCTATGTGTGTGTGCAATTTGCATCTTAAATGTGTAACTCTAAGCCATTTGTTTCTTTCAGCACATTGTCCAAATTGTGGTCACAACAAGGCTGCATATATCCAGTTTCAAACAAGGTCAGCTGATGAGCCCATGACAATAAACTTCACGTGTGAGAAATGTAGCCATTGTTGGCGCGAGGACTAGCTTTCATCTCCTTTCACGCAAATTCAACATCGGATGGTTACTTTTAATTCCTGTTTTTTCAAATATGGACCTTCAGTGCTTATATATAAATATGGCTTAACAGCTCAATTCTATTTATGAACTTTTTCAAGTTTTAATTGATTTAACTGTATTTGAATCCTAAAAAGTTGAACGCGTGTTAACTTCGTATAACTTATATTTGAGAAAAGAACAATATCTTTGAAATTGTTCTTACGGGTAAGTGTATTTCGGGCTGCCACATTCTGCGATAAAAGGTACATCATTAACTGCCACATTCAGTTAATGACTACCAACCAGTCTAGTCTGTGAGTTGCATGTTCAAAGAAGCGGATTATCGTTTTTGGTGGTCTTTTAAGTCAGCACTTGATTTCTTGGTGTGACTGGCTGGAGGATCCCAATTTCACTGTATTAGATTCTTGTGTGCAAGAAATGGACCTTCTAGAAGCTGCCTAACCGATGGTTTGCTTGAACCAAATACTACCGTATGATTGTGAACTCCATTGAGTTTGGGATGACTCACCTTGTCAAGAGAAGTGGGTTTGATGCATTGTTGATCAATCCGGCACTTAAGATGGGGGTGCCGGGTGTCAAAGTGTTAGTTGCGGGTGGCAACGGCCAAAGGCCGATAGTTGGGGGTGATAAAATCCAATAACCCTTAAATTAATTGACGGTAGTCTATATGTTTAAATTAAAATAATTCAAAAAAATTCCGATAAATCAACATTTTAAATATGTTATGCCCCTGCCCGATTATGACATGTTTAGGGACTTAGGGTGTTAAACTTTTTTTATTTTGGATTTAGATGGTTAAAACCAGACTCAAAAAATAATTCAATTTCAAACACAATTCCAATAAATCATCATTTTAAATAATTGAGTTAATTACTGTTTTCTTACATATGGTTTATCAAAAATCACTATTTTAATTAATTAGTTTAAAAATTGCAATTTCAGTCCATGTGTTGCACTAAATAATTAGCTCTAAATAATTTAAACAAGTCGTTGGGCTGAAAAAGTTTTGGGCGAAACAAGAAACAAAACTACGTTCTTTTTACGCATTACTATATTCAATTATCATCCGATTATCGACGCCGCTGCCGCCGTTCATCGCCGTCGCCGCTGTTCCATTCAATTCAATATTCTATAAACCCATAAACAGGTAATGCACGTAAGTTTGGCTGTTCCATTCAATTTCCCATAACCTTGGCTGGTTTAACCCATATAATCACAGTACACGTATGTGTCCATTGAATTGAGTGCTGATTTGATGTCTTCTTTTGATCGGATCACCTTACTGTTCAAACATGTCTATTTGCTCTTGTTTTCTATATATGGGTTTTGCCATTTTTCTTGATCTTGGGTAATGCACGTAAGGTGTTTGATAAAATGCCATTCATTCATTGGCATCTATTTTTATTGGGTTCTAATACATGATACATGATGAATTACATATGGGAACTAACTGATTTTTGTAGGGATGGAATTCTGCCCAACATGTGGGATGTTGCTGAAGTATGAATTGCCACACATGTCTCGTCCTGCCCAATTTTTCTGCCCCACGTGTCCGTATGTTAGCCAGATTGAACCCAAGGTAACTTAGATTTAAAGGTTACACAATAATGTTCCTTTATTTGAATTGTTCTTTTTTGTTATGTTTAATCCGTGCATAGGTCAAGATCAAAAGAAAGCAGCGGTTGGTTAAAAAAGTTGTAGATCCGATTATCACGAAAGATGACATGAGTAATGCACCAAAAACAGATCAAGGTATCTATGTCTCGCAATTTGTTAAGACAGACAGTTATGTTTACAACTCCGGTTTAAGGTTTTAAACTGTCGGCCAATAGGTGAAACCGTTAAACTCTCAAAACTGGACCATGAACCGAATCATATAAATCTGAAAACAGATTGAACAGACTGACTTTCTTTGGTTTTAATGGGTTTAAACGGTTTATGAACACGCCTAGTTGAAGCTGACTTGTTCTATCTATGTGTGTGTGCAATTTGCATCTTAAATGTCTAACTCTAAGCCATTTGTTTCTTTCAGCACATTGTCCAAATTGTGGTCACAACAAGGCTGCATATATCCAGTTTCAAACAAGGTCAGCTGATGAGCCCATGACAATAAACTTCACGTGTGAGAAATGTAGCCATTGTTGGCGCGAGGACTAGCTTTCATCTCCTTTCACGCAAATTCAACATCGGATGGTTACTTTGAATTCCTGTTTTTTCAAATATGGACCTTCAGTGCTTATATATAAATATGGCTTAACAGCTCAATTCTATTTATGAACTTTTTCAAGTTTTAATTGATTCTGTATTTGAATCCTAAAAAGTTGAACGCGTGTTAACTTCATATAACTTATATTTGAGAAAAGAACAATATCTTTGAAATTGTTCTTACGGGTAAGTGTATTTCGGGCTGCCACATTCTGCGATAAAAGGTACATCATTAACTGCCACATTCAGTTAATGACTACCAACCAGTCTAGTCTGTGAGTTGCATGTTCAAAGAAGCGGATTATCGTTTTTGGTGGTCTTTTAAGTCAGCACTTGATTTCTTGGTGTGACTGGCTGGAGGATCCCAATTTCACTGTATTAGATTCTTGTGTGCAAGAAATGGACCTTCTAGAAGCTGCCTAACCGATGGTTTGCTTGAACCAAATACTACCGTATGATTGTGAACTCCATTGAGTTTGGGATGACTCACCTTGTCAAGAGAAGTGGGTTTGATGCATTGTTGATCAATCCGACACTTAAGATGGGGGTGCCGGGTGTCAAAGTGTTAGTTGCGGGTGGCAACGGCCAAAGGCCGATAGTTGGGGGTGATAAAATCCAATAACCCTTAAATTAATTGACGGTAGTCTATATGTTTAAATTAAAATAATTCAAAAAAATTCCGATAAATCAACATTTTAAATATGTTATGCCCATGCCCGATTATGACATGTTTAGGGACTTAGGGTGTTAAACTTTTTTTTATTTTGGATTCAGATGGTTAAAACCAGACTCAAAAAATAATTCAATTTCAAACACAATTCCAATAAATCATCATTTTAAATAATTGAGTTAATTACTGTTTTCTTACATATGGTTTATCAAAAATCACTATTTTAATTAATTAGTTTAAAAATTGCAATTTCAGTCCATGTGTTGCACTAAATAATTAGCTCTAAATAATTTAAACAAGTCGTTGGGCTGAAAAAGTTTTGGGCCGAAACAAGAAACAAAACTACGTTCTTTTTACGCATTACTATATTCAATTATCATCCGATTATCGACGCCGCTGCCGCCGTTCGTCGCCGTCACCGCTGTTCCATTCAATTCAATATTCTATAAACCCATAAACAGGTAATGCACGTAAGTTTGGCTGTTCCATTAAATTTCCCATAAGTTTGGCTGGTTTAACCCATATAATCACAGTACACGTATGTGTCCATTGAATTGAGTGCTGATTTGATGTCTTCTTTTGATCGGATCACCTTACTGTTCAAACATGTCTATTTGCTCTTGTTTTCTATATATGGGTTTTGCCATTTTTCTTGATCTTGGGTAATGCACGTAAGGTGTTTGATAAAATGCCATTCATTCATTGGCATCTATTTTTATTGGGTTCTAATACATGATACATGATGAATTACATATGGGAACTAACTGATTTATGTAGGGATGGAATTCTGCCCAACATGTGGGATGTTGTTGAAGTATGAATTGCCACACATGTCTCGTCCTGCCCGATTTTTCTGCCCCACGTGTCCGTATGTTAGCCAGATTGAACCCAAGGTAACTTAGATTTAAAGGTTACACAATAATGTTCCTTTATTTGAATTGTTCTTTTTTGTTATGTTTAATCCGTGCGTAGGTCAAGATCAAAAGAAAGCAGCGGTTGGTTAAAAAAGTTGTAGATCCGATTATCACGAAAGATGACATGAGTAATGCACCAAAAACAGATCAAGGTATCTATGTCTCGCAATTTGTTAAGACAGACAGTTATGTTTACAACTGCGGTTTAAGGTTTTAAACTGTCGGCCAATAGGTGAAACCGTTAAACTCTCAAAACTGGACCATGAACCGAATCATATAAATCTGAAAACAGATTGAACAGACTGACTTTCTTTGGTTTTAATGGGTTTAAACGGTTTATGAACACGCCTAGTTGAAGCTGACTTGTTCTATCTATGTGTGTGTGCAATTTGCATCTTAAATGTCTAACTCTAAGCCATTTGTTTCTTTCAGCACATTGTCCAAATTGTGGTCACAACAAGGCTGCATATATCCAGTTTCAAACAAGGTCAGCTGATGAGCCCATGACAATAAACTTCACGTGTGAGAAATGTAGCCATTGTTGGCGCGAGGACTAGCTTTCATCTCCTTTCACGCAAATTCAACATCGGATGGTTACTTTGAATTCCTGTTTTTTCAAAAATGGACCTTCAGTGCTTATATATAAATATGGCTTAACAGCTCAATTCTATTTATGAACTTTTTCAAGTTTTAATTGATTTAACTGTATTTGAATCCTAAAAAGTTGAACGCGTGTTAACTTCGTATAACTTATATTTGAGAAAAGAACAATATCTTTGAAATTGTTCTTACGGGTAAGTGTATTTCGGGCTGCCACATTCTGCGATAAAAGGTACATCATTAACTGCCACATTCAGTTAATGACTACCAACCAGTCTAGTCTGTGAGTTGCATGTTCAAAGAAGCGGATTATCGTTTTTGGTGGTCTTTTAAGTCAGCACTTGATTTCTAGGTGTGACTGGCTGGAGGATCCCAATTTCACTGTATTAGATTCTTGTGTGCAAGAAATGGACCTTCTAGAAGCTGCCTAACCGATGGTTTGCTTGAACCAAATACTACCGTATGATTGTGAACTCCATTGAGTTTGGGATGACTCACCTTGTCAAGAGAAGTGGGTTTGATGCATTGTTGATCAATCCGGCACTTAAGATGGGGGTGCCGGGTGTCAAAGTGTTAGTTGCGGGTGGCAACGGCCAAAGGCCGATAGTTGGGGGTGATAAAATCCAATAACCCTTAAATTAATTGACGGTAGTCTATATGTTTAAATTAAAATAATTCAAACAAAATTCCGATAAATCAACATTTTAAATATGTTATGCCCATGCCCGATTATGACATGTTTAGGGACTTAGGGTGTTAAACTTTTTTTATTTTGGATTCAGATGGTTAAAACCAGACTCAAAAAATAATTCAATTTCAAACACAATTCCAATAAATCACCATTTTAAATAATTGAGTTAATTACTGTTTTCTTACATATGGTTTATCAAAAATCACTATTTTAATTAATTAGTTTAAAAATTGCAATTTCAGTCCATGTGTTGCACTAAATAATTAGCTCTAAATAATTTAAACAAGTCGTTGGGCTGAAAAAGTTTTGGGCCGAAACAAGAAACAAAACTACGTTCTTTTTACGCATTACTATATTCAATTATCATCCGATTATCGACGCCGCTGCCGCCGTTCGTCGCCGTCACCGCTGTTCCATTCAATTCAATATTCTATAAACCCATAAACAGGTAATGCACGTAAGTTTGGCTGTTCCATTCAATTTCCCATAAGTTTGGCTGGTTTAACCCATATAATCACAGTACACGTATGTGTCCATTGAATTGAGTGCTGATTTGATGTCTTCTTTTGATCGGATCACCTTACTGTTCAAACATGTCTATTTGCTCTTGTTTTCTATATATGGGTTTTGCCATTTTTCTTGATCTTGGGTAATGCACGTAAGGTGTTTGATAAAATGCCATTCATTCATTGGCATCTATTTTTATTGGGTTCTAATACATGATACATGATGAATTACATATGGGAACTAACTGATTTATGTAGGGATGGAATTCTGCCCAACATGTGGGATGTTGTTGAAGTATGAATTGCCACACATGTCTCGTCCTGCCCAATTTTTCTGCCCCACGTGTCCGTATGTTAGCCAGATTGAACCCAAGGTAACTTAGATTTAAAGGTTACACAATAATGTTCCTTTATTTGAATTGTTCTTTTTTGTTATGTTTAATCCGTGCGTAGGTCAAGATCAAAAGAAAGCAGCGGTTGGTTAAAAAAGTTGTAGATCCGATTATCATGAAAGATGACATGAGTAATGCACCAAAAACAGATCAAGGTATCTATGTCTCTCAATTTGTTAAGACAGACAGTTATGTTTACAACTCCGGTTTAAGGTTTTAAACTGTCGGCCAATAGGTGAAACCGTTAAACTCTCAAAACTGGACCATGAACCGAATCATATAAATCTGAAAACATATTGAACAGACTGACTTTCTTTGGTTTTAATGGGTTTAAACGGTTTATGAACACGCCTAGTTGAAGCTGACTTGTTCTATCTATGTGTGTGTGCAATTTGCATCTTAAATGTCTAACTCTAAGCCATTTGTTTCTTTCAGCACATTGTCCAAATTGTGGTCACAACAAGGCTGCATGTATCCAGTTTCAAACAAGGTCAGCTGATGAGCCCATGACAATAAACTTCACGTGTGAGAAATGTAGCCATTGTTGGCGCGAGGACTAGCTTTCATCTCCTTTCACGCAAATTCAACATCGGATGGTTACTTTGAATTCCTGTTTTTTCAAATATGGACCTTCAGTGCTTATATATAAATATGGCTTAATAGCTCAATTCTATTTATGAACTTTTTCAAGTTTTAATTGATTTAACTGTATTTGAATCCTAAAAAGTTGAACGCGTGTTAACTTCGTATAACTTATATTTGAGAAAAGAACAATATCTTTGAAATTATTCTTACGGGTAAGTGTATTTCGGGCTGCCACATTCTGCGATAAAAGGTACATCATTAACTGCCACATTCAGTTAATGACTACCAACCAGTCTAGTCTGTGAGTTGCATGTTCAAAGAGGCGGATTATCGTTTTTGGTGGCCTTTTAAGTCAGCACTTGATTTCTTGGTGTGACTGGCTGGAGGATCCCAATTTCACTGTATTAGATTCTTGTGTGCAAGAAATGGACCTTCTAGAAGCTGCCTTACCGATGGTTTGCTTGAACCAAATACTACCGTATGATTGTGAACTCCATTGAGTTTGGGATGACTCACCTTGTCAAGAGAAGTGGGTTTGATGCATTGTTGATCAATCCGACACTTAAGATGGGGGTGCCGGGTGTCAAAGTGTTAGTTGCGGGTGGCAACGGCCAAAGGCCGATAGTTGGGGGTGATAAAATCCAATAACCCTTAAATTAATTGACGGTAGTCTATATGTTTAAATTAAAATAATTCAAACAAAATTCCGATAAATCAACATTTTAAATATGTTATGCCCATGCCCGATTATGACATGTTTAGGGACTTAGGGTGTTAAACTTTTTTTATTTTGGATTTAGATGGTTAAAACCAGACTCAAAAAATAATTCAATTTCAAACACAATTCCAATAAATCATCATTTTAAATAATTGAGTTAATTACTGTTTTCTTACATATGGTTTATCAAAAATCACTCTTTTAATTAATTAGTTTAAAAATTGCAATTTTAGTCCATGTGTTGCACTAAATAATTAGCTCTGAATAATTTAAACAAGTCGTTGGGCTGAAAAAGTTTTGGGCCGAAACAAGAAACAAAACTACGTTCTTTTTACGCATTACTATATTCAATTATCATCCGATTATCGACGCCGCTGCCGCCGTTCGTCGCCGTCACCGCTGTTCCATTCAATTCAATATTCTATAAACCCATAAACAGGTAATGCACGTAAGTTTGGCTGTTCCATTCAATTTCCCATAAGTTTGGCTGGTTTAACCCATATAATCACAGTACACGTATGTGTCCATTGAATTGAGTGCTGATTTGATGTCTTCTTTTGATCGGATCACCTTACTGTTCAAACATGTCTATTTGCTCTTGTTTTCTATATATGGGTTTTGCCATTTTTCTTGATCTTGGGTAATGCACGTAAGGTGTTTGATAAAATGCCATTCATTCATTGGCATCTATTTTTATTGGGTTCTAATACATGATACATGATGAATTACATATGGGAACTAACTGATTTATGTAGGGATGGAATTCTGCCCAACATGTGGGATGTTGTTGAAGTATGAATTGCCACACATGTCTCGTCCTGCCCGATTTTTCTGCCCCACGTGTCCGTATGTTAGCCAGATTGAACCCAAGGTAACTTAGATTTAAAGGTTACACAATAATGTTCCTTTATTTGAATTGTTCTTTTTTGTTATGTTTAATCCGTGCATAGGTCAAGATCAAAAGAAAGCAGCGGTTGGTTAAAAAAGTTGTAGATCCGATTATCACGAAAGATGACATGAGTAATGCACCAAAAACAGATCAAGGTATCTATGTCTCGCAATTTGTTAAGACAGACAGTTATGTTTACAACTCCGGTTTAAGGTTTTAAACTGTCGGCCAATAGGTGAAACCGTTAAACTCTCAAAACTGGACCATGAACCGAATCATATAAATCTGAAAACAGATTGAACAGACTGACTTTCTTTGGTTTTAATGGGTTTAAACGGTTTATGAACACGCCTAGTTGAAGCTGACTTGTTCTATCTATGTGTGTGTGCAATTTGCATCTTAAATGTCTAACTCTAAGCCATTTGTTTCTTTCAGCACATTGTCCAAATTGTGGTCACAACAAGGCTGCATATATCCAGTTTCAAACAAGGTCAGCTGATGAGCCCATGACAATAAACTTCACGTGTGAGAAATGTAGCCATTGTTGGCGCGAGGACTAGCTTTCATCTCCTTTCACGCAAATTCAACATCGGATGGTTACTTTGAATTCCTGTTTTTTCAAATATGGACCTTCAGTGCTTATATATAAATATGGCTTAACAGCTCAATTCTATTTATGAACTTTTTCAAGTTTTAATTGATTTAACTGTATTTGAATCCTAAAAAGTTGAACGCGTGTTAACTTCGTATAACTTATATTTGAGAAAAGAACAATATCTTTGAAATTGTTCTTACGGGTAAGTGTATTTCGGGCTGCCACATTCTGCGATAAAAGGTACATCATTAACTGCCACATTCAGTTAATGACTACCAACCAGTCTAGTCTGTGAGTTGCATGTTCAAAGAAGCGGATTATCGTTTTTGGTGGTCTTTTAAGTCAGCACTTGATTTCTTGGTGTGACTGGCTGGAGGATCCCAATTTCACTGTATTAGATTCTTGTGTGCAAGAAATGGACCTTCTAGAAGCTGCCTAACCGATGGTTTGCTTGAACCAAATACTACCGTATGATTGTGAACTCCATTGAGTTTGGGATGACTCACCTTGTCAAGAGAAGTGGGTTTGATGCATTGTTGATCAATCCGGCACTTAAGATGGGGGTGCCGGGTGTCAAAGTGTTAGTTGCGGGTGGCAACGGCCAAAGGCCGATAGTTGGGGGTGATAAAATCCAATAACCCTTAAATTAATTGACGGTAGTCTATATGTTTAAATTAAAATAATTCAAACAAAATTCCGATAAATCAACATTTTAAATATGTTATGCCCATGCCCGATTATGACATGTTTAGGGACTTAGGGTGTTAAACTTTTTTTATTTTGGATTCAGATGGTTAAAACCAGACTCAAAAAATAATTCAATTTCAAACACAATTCCAATAAATCATCATTTTAAATAATTGAGTTAATTACTGTTTTCTTACATATGGTTTATCAAAAATCACTATTTTAATTAATTAGTTTAAAAATTGCAATTTCAGTCCATGTGTTGCACTAAATAATTAGCTCTAAATAATTTAAACAAGTCGTTGGGCTGAAAAAGTTTTGGGCCGAAACAAGAAACAAAACTACCTTCTTTTTACGCATTACTATATTCAATTATCATCCGATTATCGACGCCGCTGCCGCCGTTCGTCGCCGTCACCGCTGTTCCATTCAATTCTATATTCTATAAACCCATAAACAGGCAATGCACGTAAGTTTGGCTGTTCCATTCAATTTCCCATAAGTTTGGCTGGTTTAACCCATATAATCACAGTACACGTATGTGTCCATTGAATTGAGTGCTGATTTGATGTCTTCTTTTGATCGGATCACCTTACTGTTCAAACATGTCTATTTGCTCTTGTTTTCTATATATGGGTTTTGCCATTTTTCTTGATCTTGGGTAATGCACGTAAGGTGTTTGATAAAATGCCATTCATTCATTGGCATATATTTTTATTGGGTTCTAATACATGATACATGATGAATTACATATGGGAACTAACTGATTTATGTAGGGATGGAATTCTGCCCAACATGTGGGATGTTGTTGAAGTATGAATTGCCACACATGTCTCGTCCTGCCCGATTTTTCTGCCCCACGTGTCCGTATGTTAGCCAGATTGAACCCAAGGTAACTTAGATTTAAAGGTTACACAATAATGTTCCTTTATTTGAATTGTTCTTTTTTGTTATGTTTAATCCGTGCGTAGGTCAAGATCAAAAGAAAGCAGTGGTTGGTTAAAAAAGTTGTAGATCCGATTATCACGAAAGATGACATGAGTAATGCACCAAAAACAGATCAAGGTATCCATGTCTCGCAATTTGTTAAGACAGACAGTTATGTTTACAACTCCGGTTTAAGGTTTTAAACTGTCGGCCAATAGGTGAAACCGTTAAACTCTCAAAACTGGACCATGAACCGAATCATATAAATCTGAAAACAGATTGAACAGACTGACTTTCTTTGGTTTTAATGGGTTTAAACGGTTTATGAACACGCCTAGTTGAAGCTGACTTGTTCTATCTATGTGTGTGTGCAATTTGCATCTTAAATGTCTAACTCTAAGCCATTTGTTTCTTTCAGCACATTGTCCAAATTGTGGTCACAACAAGGCTGCATATATCCAGTTTCAAACAAGGTCAGCTGATGAGCCCATGACAATAAACTTCACGTGTGAGAAATGTAGCCATTGTTGGCGCGAGGACTAGCTTTCATCTCCTTTCACGCAAATTCAACATTGGATGGTTACTTTGAATTCCTGTTTTTTCAAATATGGACCTTCAGTGCTTATATATAAATATGGCTTAACAGCTCAATTCTATTTATGAACTTTTTCAAGTTTTAATTGATTTAACTGTATTTGAATCCTAAAAAGTTGAACGCGTGTTAACTTCGTATAAATTATATTTGAGAAAAGAACAATATCTTTGAAATTGTTCTTACGGGTAAGTGTATTTCGGGCTGCCACATTCTGCGATAAAAGGTACATCATTAACTGCCACATTCAGTTAATGACTACCAACCAGTCTAGTCTGTGAGTTGCATGTTCAAAGAAGCGGATTATCGTTTTTGGTGGTCTTTTAAGTCAGCACTTGATTTCTTGGTGTGACTGGCTGGAGGATCCCAATTTCACTGTATTAGATTCTTATGTGCAAGAAATGGACCTTCTAGAAGCTGCCTAACCGATAGTTTGCTTGAACCAAATACTACCATATGATTGTGAACTCCATTGAGTTTGGGATGATTCACCTTGTCAAGAGAAGTGGGTTTGATGCATTGTTGATCAATCCGGCACTTAAGATGGGGGTGCCGGGTGTCAAAGTGTTAGTTGCGGGTGGCAACGGCCAAAGGCCGATAGTTGGGGGTGATAAAATCCAATAACCCTTAAATTAATTGACGGTAGTCTATATGTTTAAATTAAAATAATTCAAACAAAATTCCGATAAATCAACATTTTAAATATGTTATGCCCATGTGATGTGCTCGAAACGGGTCAACTAAAACAACTAAAATTACCCTAAATCTAGACTCTCTAAGTTTTAAATTTATAAGACTAAGACTCTCTAAACCCTAAAACACACAACCGGCAAGTGTACCGATCGAATGTAGTATAGCCTAAGGAAGTCCGAGTATCGAACCCAAGAGACTCTACTGATTACGCTAAAGACTCTATCTAGACTCAAACTGACACGACTTAACTAAATGTTTATTGATTGGGGGGGTTTTCTAAAAATCCTAAGTAATGCAAAAACGACTAGCTAGATTAGCTAAAGAACTAACACGAACTCGCACGAAAACTGAACTCAAGGATGATGAAGGAACTACCTAGACAGGAATCCTGATTGCTTTTAGTTATGATTATAATTGGAAGTTGTCTACTATGGAACCGGGATCTTAAAATTCTCACCTATCGGGAAATCTAAGGACCGTTTTAAGAGCACGCTATGATCCCCTAAAGGTTGTTAAACTACCGGTTTTAGACTCTCTTACAAGACATCTAATGGGGTTTATAAAAGTATCCTACAAGGCTCACTCCCTTACGAGACCTAAACCAAGGATAGGTTTGTTTTCTCAGCTAGACTTGCTAGACAGCAGCAAATAGGTTAACTTTCTAAGAAGGATACACCTTGCGGTTTAATCACTTAGACCTAACAATAATCTCGCACCTTACAGCTATTGACGATTAGTAGAACACTTGATTTTATAAGATTACCAACTATTACTTCTAAGGTTAGTTACGTAATTTCACCCTAAAGGATCAAAGGTTTATTATGTGATATAGACACTCACCAAAACCTAAAACCCTAGCCTGACCCTATTCCGTGATAAAGACCGTCACCAAGATTCAAGCGAAGCAATAATCAATATTCAAATATCATAAAGCATGCAAACACATCTAACTGATAGAACAAACCGTTTACAATTTATAAACAATCCATAGCTTCCATAAATCCAAAAATAATCAAAACCTAAGCAATCATTCAACCATGTCTAGGTAGTAAAAGAAATCTAGCCGCTAATCATGTTCAAGCACAAGTTCATAAACCAAGTATAATAAGAATTCATCATTAAACAATCAAGACAAACAAAAACCGAAGAAAAAAGATTGTATAACCCGTTAACTTCAATCCCGTGTGCTCCCGAATGATCTCCGATGATTCCCAGCAATACCGAGCCTTCAAACCGCTCCAATCAGCCTCTCCACAGCCTCTAAGTTCGTATATGTTCGTAAATATGGTGTTCAACTCGGCTGTTGTTGATGATGACCATATAAATACACAAGAAACCCTAATCCGATGCTGTTACGAAATCTGTTCGCGTACATGACCCTCTCGCGGCCCGCTTCAACTTATATGTATATCTCACGCGGGCCGCGCGCCACTTGTATACCGGAAACATAAGTTTAGTTAATGCGGCCCGCGAAAAAATGTCTTATATGTTCAAGCAGGCCGCCTGGAACCTTCAGATGCGCATTTTTCACTTCATTTTCGCTACCAAGCTTCCGGTTCCGTTCCATTCTTTCGCCTTGCCAAAATATAACTCGTTTCAGTTCCTTTTCAGCTCAACATACCTGAAAACACAAACAAATCAAAAGAAAATACATTCTAATCTAAACACGGACAAAAACGACTATTTACTGACTTAAACTAGATGCAAATAAAGATGTATTTTGCAATACATCAAATATCCCCACACTTACTCTTCTTTCGTCCTCGAAAAAGAATTATGCAAACGGAATCATAGTCGGAATAATTGAACGGGCCAAAATATAAGTTATTTTATTAAAATCGAAACTCGTGTTAGCCGCGATTGCAAGTATATCGATTCACTTAAACCCAACCCGGTTCCGAGCCCTTATCATGCAATTTAGTTCAAGTTCGGTCAATCTACCTAGGGTCTCACACTAAGAATCGCAAGTCCACCTAATCCCCCCTCATGCTTATAGGACAAAAGGAACAACCACTGGGTTATTTCCTAACCGTTTTATACCAAGATCAAGAGAGTTTAAAATCAAATCTATTTTTCCATTTTTTTTCTATTTTTTTTTGCTTGCTTTTTCTCTTTTTTTTTCATTCGTGAGACTAGACGATGCTTTCCCTAACCCAGTGGTATTCCGACTGTAGAGTCGCTATCCCCAATCACAGATTACATAGGTTTCAGTACTTTTATTCGACAAGTCGATTTCACACATCCCAGAGGCATTCCGGCTGTAGAGTCGCTATCCCCAACTCGGATTACATAGGCCTGTGTTACTTTCATTTAGTTTCTAGCTCACTTTTTATTCTATTTTTTTCTTTTTCAACGAGATATGATAAAAAAACTCTAACGATCTTAGCTTATAACGGCATCCCTTATACTATTTTTGCCGGTTTCAATTTCCTCACTCTCCCTAGATGAGAACCCACTAGTAGACCGACAATTAGGTAATTTTAAGATCAAAGAAACCCAGAACCGAATCGAGCCTACCCGCACATCCCAAACTAGACAAAAGCACGATTATTTTAATCTCATATTATTATTATTTGAACCCGAACAAAAACCCAACTTTTCTATCATTTTCCGTTTTTATTTTGCAAACTTCTTATTTCAAAAGACATTTTTCTATTTTTTCAATTTTTTTTTTTGAATTTTCAATTTTTTCAATTTTTTTTTGTATTTTTCAAATTTATGACTCAAGACTCTACTAACTGGACACTAAACGATAGTTCCCATCCCCACACTTAAACTCTACATTGCCCTCATTGTAGGATGGAAACCGACTCAAAAACTAAAAAAAAATAAGAAATAAAAAACCAAGGGCAAATTGGAAAGGACTTAGCTGGTAATATAACGCGTATGCTCCAAATTTCTCGTCCAATCCAGCTCGATCGTATAGCATTTCATTCGCGATCGGCTTTGACACAAACTGACATGCTTGATAAATGCCCGAAATTTGAATAAACAGCTCCAAACTCACCCGAATGGAGATTGAGTACGGGTGGTACATATTCGAACCTGCATCAACAAAAACAAGCAAAATACCAAAGCAATACCGACTCGAAACAGAAAAAAAACTCAAAAACTACTAACTTAGACGCATGGTACAAAATAAAAGACTCAAATTACACCACCGAATTACCATCTTACCCCCTCCCGGCACTTTGCTCGCCCTCGAACAACCCTAGTGCCAAGACTAACCAAGTGTGGATGCAACGGATAACAGGTTGAAAATTTAGTGAAAAATCTCATTTTTACGCCTTAAAACTATCCAACCCGAATCCCCACACTTAAGATGGAAATAAACCCGGAAACAATCTGACTCAAATACAACAACAACAAAATACAGGAAACATACCAGAACGTCGATTCGAACCAGCCCGAACAATGATGGTGAATGGATGAATGATGGGTCGAATGTGAACAAGGAACATGGATCAAACGAGCTGAACCCAATGGGCCTGAACAACCCAGTCGTCAATTATAGTGAGCTCGCGGCCCGCGTAATAGATGTATTAAGTTGAAACGGGCCGCTTCAACTTAAACTTCTGGCAACACTTTTTAGACCCGCGCGGCCCGCGTGAAATATGTGGGAATTGTAGGCGGGCCGCCTGAACAGCAGAAAACAGCAACAAAACTTGCAGCAAACAGCAGACATGCAGAATTCATTTTTTTCAATTCCCAAACTGCCCCTGCACTCATTTTTCTTTGTTTTAACGTTGACCAAACCTGTGATGCTGCTCGGGTGTCGTTCTCGGCCACGTACAAGTGATGCAACCTGCAAAACACTAGACAAAACACACAAAATACGCAAAAACATGAAAAAGACGCAAACGATGCTAACGACACGAAACCAAATACGACTCAATATACAAACTCTACAAATAATCACAAATGTTCACAAAATCACGGAGGATCGTATATGCGGGGCTCACCTTCTAACATCGCCCGCACCTTACGGGCTGTAGCACTATCACTCCTATCATCGCCTGCATCTCGCTTAACTCCCTCATACTCTCTCGACTCTCCATCGGGCGGTTTGAATCTGAACGTATCATCTCGAAACCTATCCCCACACTGAGCCTTAATCAGTGTCTCCATCCTAGACTCTAACCTCACCAATCTCTCTTCCAACTCTTCTACTCTCTTATCAGGTGGATCCCCACACTTGGGTTTTAACACCTTCTCTAGACTCGGCTCACTCACCACTTCTTTCTTATCTCTCTCGTCCTTCTCACCCTCCTTCTCCGACGCTACCGCCTCAACTCTCTCACTCGGCCCTCTAGCATTATTCACCTTGAAAACTACCGAATCGTCGCCCGCTCTAAGTGTGATTGTGCCTAAGAAGACATCTATAAGCGCTTTAGCAGTGTTCAAGAACGGGCGCCCTAAAATCAATGGAACTCTATCATCGGCCTCCATATCTAACACTACAAAATCAGCCGGAAACACAAGCTTATCCACTTTTACCAACAAATTCTCTACTATCCCCCTAGGATACTTAACCGACTTATCTGCTAACGAGAGGGTCATACGAGTTGACTTCAAATCACCAAGGCCTAGTTTTTCGTAAAATGAATATGGTATCAAATTAATACTAGCACCAAGGTCTGCCAACGCGTGGTTTTTCACATCACCACCAAACAAACAAGGAATCGTGAATATGCCTGGATCAGTAAGTTTCTCAGGAAGTTTATTTAGGATCACAGCAGAACACTCTCCACTCACTAACTTACTTGAACACTCTCCTACCCCATCCTTATGCTTGAGGAAATCCTTAAGGAACTTAACGTATTTGGGCATGGATCTCAAGGCCTCTATAAACGGAAGATTCACCTTCAGCTGGATGAACATGTCAAGGAATTTCTCGTATTCCCTAGCATATATCTGCTGCCTAGCACGAACGGGAAACGGAAGATAACGGGTTTTATCAATCACAGGCGGTGGTGGCCGAACTTTCTTCGGCTGCTTCTCTACTTTCTTCTCAACCTGAGGCTTATCGGCGTGTGCGGTACTTGCTGGGTCTAGCCTATTTTGCACCTTGCCTGGAGCCTCCAACTCAATCACCTCATCTACATAATCATCGTCTTCTTCCTCTACTCTCTCTCTCACAACCTCTCCTAGACTCAACCCACTACGAGTAGTAATTGCTTTCACAGAATGGTGGACTGGGTGAGTAGTACCTGAATACTGACCAGAAGGGGACTCTTTCAACTGCCTAGCTATATCCCCTACTGTTCTCTGAAGATCTCGAAGAGTGGACTCTTGATTTTTAAGCTGAAGTTCATGTCTCTGATTAATCTGCTCCTGATTCTTAGCTACAGTCTGATTATGCGTCATCATCTGAGCCATCATCTCCTCTAACCTACTCAAACTACCCTGTAAAGCCTTATGACTATCTTGACTCTCCTGATTCGACCCTCCACTGGCAACTGACCGCTTGAACCTGAACCACTACTCGTGTAAAGACCCGGCCCCTTATTTTGATACTGACCAGATGGAAAACCAGGGGGATTGCCAGAAGGGCGAAAACTACCACCACTACTATGCTGCCAGCCAGGGTTAAAACTATTATTACTACCGAACTGACCCCTAGACTGGCCTGTTATGTACTCAACCTGCTCTAACGTAAGTGTGGGACAATCGAGTGTATCATGACCTCCCCTACAAAGCTCACACCTATCGACTTTCTTCTTTAACTCACCCATCTCTCGCTTCAAAATCTCGACATCAGCAACTACCGATGAATCCGAGCTAACTTGGCTTACCCCTCGACCGGCCGAGGAGGTACGAACAGGAATGGAAGTCCTGCTGGTAGTGCTGTAGTCCATATCAGAATGTGCAAAACTCTCAAACAAATCATTACACTCAATCACCGTCTTCTTTCCCATAAGCTGACCTCCTGCTGAAGTATCAAAACGAGCTCTAATCTCGGGAGTAAGACCATTGTAGAATTTCTCAACTAACGCCCAATCCGACAAACCATGCTGCGAGCAACGAGATAGAAGCGTCTGAAAACGCTCCTAAGCTAAGTGATACGGCTCATCAGGCTCCATACGGAAGGAGTGGATCTGATCTCGAAGGCGAGACGCCTTGG
>JARYGA010046816.1:0-83711 GCA_030545235.1 Helianthus tuberosus | reverse complement strand
CATTGAGCACGGGGCGTCTTCAGCATTCTGTTCTCTTGTTTTGCTTGGGAAAATGTTGTCGGGGTGTCGGGCATGCCATGTTTATTCATTTTCTTGTATTTATGCTGGATTTGGCTGCATTTTTGCTTCTTTTGTTCATTTAAGCTCTTTTAACCCTGAAAATACAAAAGGAAGACAAAAGCACACTTTTTCCAACATTAGTACTAAAAAGGGTTAGTTTTATGCCTTATTTGATGTAATTTATATGTTGCATTTTGCACACATCATTGAGTCAATCACTTTAGTTATGTACTTGTTGAGTATGCTATACATGAATAAATTAAATCAGCTTTGGCCAGATATTAAGACATTCACGTTTGTAATGCACACTCAACATAGCTTTCGTAATACTTGAACGATAAGTAGATGTATCAAATTAGCTTTGGCCAGAAATGATGCATCAGAAGCTTATTCAAGTTAAGCTATTTTGGTTTTGTAAAACATTATCTAATTCTTATTAATTAACTAAGTATTTACAAAAACCAATTATTTAATAGCAAACCACCCGCTAAATTTTAGTTCACATTAAACAGCCTAAAATAATGAGGTTTCTAGTGAGATCTCGACTCAATTTTGAGATCTCAACTCAGTTATGAGGTCTCGAGTCAGGTCTCGACTCATCTTGAAACATTATGAGGTCTCAAGTCATTAAGGTCTCGAGTCGCAACCTCAGTCGAAATCTCGAGGTCTCGAGTATTGAGTTTTATGATATCTCGACTCCATAATGAGGTCTCGAGTCACAACCTTGTGGTCTCGAGTCGGAACCATGGTCTCGAGTTGTGAAGATTGAAAAACCTTATGATTTCGAGTCGCAACCTTGTGGTCTCGAATCGAAATCTTGGTCTCGAGTCATGAAAGACTGAAAACCCTTATGATTTCGAGTCGTAACCTTGTGGTCTCGAGTCGAAATCTTGGTCTCGAGTCATGAAAGACTGAAAACCCATATGATTTCGAGTCGAAATCTTGGTCTCGACGTTAAGGATGATCTCGAACCTTCTGTAAACAACTGTTATCGTGAAAACATAACTGAAAATTCGAATTATTAGGGATTTTGAGATGTAGTTTCCTATTTTAGTGCTGATCTAATTTTATCAAATATTTCAAAAATTATAATTTGATTATCAATAAACAGTTTTCAAAAAACTTAGAAGATAAAATTGGATCAAAACAGGAAAAAAACACTCAATAATCCTAATTAAATTCCAAAGCATAAAGGAATTTCGAATTTTCCTAAGAACACATGATGAACCCTAAAAAATAAACATAATTCTGGAACCCGAAACTTGAAAATTAAGGCTTCTAAAAAAGATTTCAGACTTATTGATTTTAACTATTATGATTCCGTGTCATTGATTTAACATTCTTTTCCGAAAACAATGATTTCGGGTCATGACTCGAAATCGGCTGTTATGTTTATGAAGTTGTTCAAAATTTCTGTTTTCATGATTTCAATCCCAGAATTAATGGATACGAAAATAGAACTGATTAATCAACATATGCTCTGATACCACATGTTGATCAGTTCTGTTTAAACATGAGGGAAAACATGAAAACTTACATGTTACAGCAGACAGTGCAGTGGAGAATCCAGTTAGAGATGATGCCATCGAGTTCGACATGTTTGTTAGTGTGATCTGGTTCCTCCTTAGGGTGCAAACTAATGATGGTGATGATGAAACCGAATAGGGAGTTCGGTTTTGGAGAAGAGGCCGATTTTGATGTTATGAGAATTAGGTTATGTGTCTAACCTTAGAACCTCTACATAAGCCTCCTTATATATGTACCAAAGAGGAAACATAATTAGTTAATAAGGGTAATATGGTCCATCAACAATTACCAACTAATTATTTAATAGGTTATTATATATTTTGATCTATATTATCTAAATGATTATAATGACTACTAGATTAAATATTAAAATATAATATATTTAATCTTACATATTAATCAAAATTAATTTTTTATTTAACGTTCGCATTGTAGAATAGCAACATTGCTTACTTTGAAATCCCTAACTTAATATCTATCATTAATTTAGTTATATCTTTAACTTGATCAGTTTTTTTGTTAGATTAGTTTTGCTAAACCTTCTCACCCAAAATCTATATTTACTTCAAATATATCTTTAACTTATAGTTTATAATTTATATCTTTAATTTATAATTTATAATGATAATAATATCTTTAATTTAAACCTTATTAAAAACGTATTTTTATGAAAGTTTTTCATGTTAGATTTATAATTATAGCTATATTACTGGATTAAATTACCGAATTTATTTGTGTTTACTGTGCTGTTTAATGTTGTAAAATTTGACAATAAATGTATGAGGTGTATATCGTTATCCAAGTTTACCGAAGATTACCGTATCTATATCTATAATAAAAAAAACCATTGGGGGACACTTGTCACCCAATGGAGCAAGCCAACTCAGCAGCCATGTGGATGTACATGTGGCATAGGTCTAAATTGAGGATTGAAAGTAGCTTCTTTGGTAAGTTTTTAATCTCTCTCTCTCTCTCATTCTATCATTAACATCGTTCCTTCTCATTCAAAACCCTAATCTCTCTCTCTCTATCTCTGGCGAACACGGCAATTCGATCAACCTTCATCGGATCTTAGAGTTTTCAAATCTTCCTCTCAATCGATCTTCTTACACGGCGATTCTTCTTCTCACTGTTTCAATCGATCCTGTTCCACGGCGTTTATCAATCTCCTGACCTTCATCAGTGATAATCGACGGTAAGGATTCCGATATGCTCTTCTTTTCCGATTGATTTAAAGAATAATCGTTGGTTTCGTTATTTATTGATTTAGGCACTGAATGATAGTTACAGATCCATGTTTGATTATCTGTTTGTTATTGTTTTTTGGCAACAGTTTTCGATTGGTTTGAAGTTTTCGCCGACGTCATCTGTTCATATATTCAAGCTGAAGGTTATTATAATTGTCTCACTTCAACATCATATATTCAAGGTAAGATTGTCAGATCTTAATCCTTGATTTGAACTTTTAGGGTTTTGACTGTTTACATTTTTAGCGAGAATCTCGATTTAGGGTTTCGGTTTTATTTGAGATTCTTGATTTTTGTGTTTATTTTGTTTGATTTTTGATATTAGTGTGTTTGAGTTTGATGCTTAATGGATACAACTGGTCATCTTGGTCGGGTTGGTTATTTATCACGCTGGATCTTATTGTTTTTTTATAACTGTTTTTTGTAGGTTTTCAAAACGATGGAAAGTTCATTAAGGTAATTTATTATGTTCAGTAGGTTATAAGTTTTAATATTTGTTTTTTATTTTTATATCTATATTCTTTATTCGATTTCATCTTATCATTTATTATTTTTTGAATTTGAATCAGTATGAGGCAGCCTTCTTTATGTAGAGTTATAAATCGATCTGATGAACTTTTTATGGTAATTCATAAATTCTAACACAAATTATAAATTTTATTTTGTTGCTTTCATGAAATTCTATTTATTATTATTGTGTGTTTTTTGTAATTATAATATAATAACATAATTCTAATTTATTTTTATTTGTTGTTTATGTAAACAGATTCCATCTGACGCTGCGGCTACAATGTGGGGTGTCGATAAAGGGCCTACTAATGTTCTTATAGAAACAAATGATGGGCGAACATTTACTGTTTTCATAAGTTATTTAAAAGGAAAGTTCTTCCTTTCCAATGGTTGGTCAGATGTCGTTACACATTTACGACTTACATCAGGCTGCTTGGTAATTTTGAATCCTTTAGACTGTACCAGATTCAAACTAACATATTGTGTAAATGGTTTGAGTCATACGGGTTTCTGGACATCTCTCATATCTACATCTTCTTATTTTACTGTAAGATTATTATTAAATTTCTGTTAATTTTTCTTTTTATATTACTTTTTCATAACAGTTGAAAATTCTAATATTTGAACTTTGTTTTTTGTATCATATCTACAGGTCATACCTGAGTGTATCCTGCAGAAGTCCCATGATTATACACTTAGTGATTTAATTTCAACTATCTATCTAAGCAACAAGACGTTTCATGTTAAGATAGAAACTATTGGTGGAAAAGTTTGCTTTACCAACGGTATTGATGTTATTGTTAGTTTATATCAATTGGAGGTCGGTTGTTATTTTTATTTTACAAAATGGTTTGGTTATTCTTTCCATCTAACAATTTTTGGTAAAAATGGCGTTGAAATGAATTTTGATGATGTAAATGTTGATGAGGTAACTATACATTTCGTTGAATTCTTTATATAATATTAATTATATGTTACTATATTTATATATAATACGTTTAATAATTTTTATATGTAATGTTTTCAGGTTGAAGTTGCACCTGTTGATTGTGTAAAAGATGTTAATCCGATTTCAGATGATCCGCCTGTTTTGGCTGAACAAGAAGTTGGTCGTTATATTCGTTTTGTTCGTATGGTTACTGAAGACTTTGTAAGTGTTAATATGTTTTTAGTAATTAATAAATATTTAATATTTTAAAGTTTTTATTGACATAATACATAGATTTTTTAACATTAATTTTCTAATCAGATATTTTCTTAAAACAATACAGATGCTGCCTGATGATGTTTCAGCAATGGCCAAACTGCATTCTGGTTTAAAAAGTATCACTATCAGACTTATGCATCTTAGTCCTCCAATAGAGTTTCCTAACGGTACTAGACAAGAGATGAAAGAGAAAGGTTATCGTTATGCTTTAAGTAGCTGGTCAAGATTCATGAATACCGCTGCCCTTGAGGTGGGTGACACGGTTTATTTTTGTTTTGATGAACTTGAACAAGTTTTGATTGTTGAAAGGGTTGTTCCTCATATTAGGCGTACTTAGTACTTTTTTGACATTTACTTTTAGTCGTTTGGTTTTGATATGATATATATTAAAAAGTAATGGTTTTTATATTTAACAATTATTATGGTTTTGAAGTTTAATTTACCACAAGTTTTATTATTTTACGTGTTGTTTCAACGACTATACTGACAACATATTATATGTTTTAAGTAATTCTGTATTCCCCATTGTCTCATCGCCAATTAGCGTAATACCATAAATAAAATTTAAAATGTAAATTTTGAAAGTTTGCCTTGGGGTAATTTATTATTTTTTATATTTTAAACACATTTTATTTAAAAGTTTGCCTTGTGGTACACATTTGAATGAATTTAATGTTTTATCTAATTACAAGTGTTCACTTTTATATAATTTAATTACTTTTTTGTAATAATTTGCTTAATTTTAGAGATTACATTTCTAATTCGGGGATTTTGATCACATGTAGTGTTTTCACAATCTAATAAAGGAGATTAGAGGATGACCTCCATTTGGCTACGTGTCACGTTCTTAGCTATTAAGGAAGAGAGGAAGACACAAAGGATGTGTCAAACACAGTTTAGATGATACATGTTCAAGGTAATAAGAAAAAAACCCTCTGTTGAAGAAGCAACCAGTGAGAGTGTTTTGCTGGAAACATGGAGGGGTCGGTGATGTTGTCGAGGAGTGTCAGGAAATGCTAAGTGATATCATTTCCTGAAACTCCTCGACAATGTCACCGACCCCTCTTAAAATTTCCATCAAAACTATCTCACTGGTTGCTTCTACACCAGAGAGTTTCTTTTTATTACCTGAACCTGTATCATCTCAAGTGTGTTGATTGACCCTGTATGTGTTGTTACATCAATATCTGCCGTGTTGTTGCAACATGTCCTAATCGTTGCTGGCTGCCGTTTGCGGCTGTTGTAGGTAGCGTTGGGTGTAATCGATGTTTGGTTGGTGATAATTAGATCGATGTCACCTAAGGGATATTCAGTCAATGATGTTGATGAGATGCTTATCAGCTGAGACTAAAACTATGATGAAGCAAACGTCTGCCTGAATAAGTGAGGTCTGACATTTTCAAATCATTTCAATTACTTTTGCAAATCATTTAGTGTTGACTGTGAATATGAATAAAAAAGTGAATTCAAAGTGCATTTTTCTTGTCCTTTCAACATGAGGCTATGATGATTTTGTACATCACAGTAAGAATTGAATGAAGATAGCATTATGGCATGGCAAGGTCGTAGGATGGCAGTTGTTCATGCAACCTCTCTTGCAGCCATGGTGTTGTCATCTTTATGCACAATCTGAGCCTGACAGTGTGACAATATAAATGTTTTGACTGAACGTGTATCATCTGAAATGTGTTCACTGACCCTGTATGTGTTGTTACATTAAGATCAACTAGGATTTTTTTGATTTCGAAAATTGATTGGTTCAGTTTTGATCACCTTAGATGCTTTTTTTTATACCTTGACTAATTCACATGATTTGCTAAATTATGGAGCCTTACAAGAAGATTAAAGAAGGTATATTCTTTTTGGCATCTTTTTTATATGTTTTTATGTTTGGATTATTCATTTTGAAGCCTTACAATAAAATGTTTGTGGTCTAAACATTGCAGGTTTGCAAGGTTTCGAGAATCTTTAATGGATTATAACATCAAAAATGCAAGGTTTGGAGATTCTTTAATGCCTATTCATTTCTTCAATAGATGCTTGATGCCTTTTTAGATATTTGATTTCTTTGATAATCTAAAAGGTGAATATTTTGTTGACCATGCCTTATTAAATCTGATTAATCTACTACGCAGGATTAATCTTGCTATACGTGTCCAGAACTTTATCGGCATTGTCACTCTGATGAGGAAGCCGTCAATTTTTAACTATCCAAAGATCGAAGAGTAGTTCAGCTTTAGGACAAACTCTTAATATCATCGAATATTTTTTTTCCGTCTTTGGATATTTGTTATTTTTTTTTGAATTGACAATTGTTTTGATGTGTGTGGATGCTTTATCCGAACATCTACATTTTGTGGTTCACTATTTTATTCGAATAACAATTGTTTTTTGCTAATTTGGTTCGTTTATTTAATTTTTGTTTCCAAAAAAAAACATATTCCGTTTTTTTATTTCTAAATTTAAATATACCCTTTTAATTTTGTCAAAAAATTTCTTTATATTTTAAAACGTTACTAAAACGGAAAGACATAATCTAACTTTGGAAACTCAAAATCATATAAAAATTAGTTACTAAAATACAATCAAACTATAGATATAATCGGTTTTACTATAATTATTGTTATGGAAATTATGTAATACATAATCAAATCATAATATATTTTTGAAAAAAATAGACAAATAATGTTTCCATAATTCAGACTATTACTATAATCTTAAATAACCTTATTATAAATATACATAATACATAATCATCTTCATCCTCTTCAAATTTCATATATCAATGGAGTTGTTAAATTGTTTTTTAGTTTATCTATCAGACAACAAGATGAAGTCTCGTGTATGTTGATATTATATTCAAGTTTATTTTTTTATAATATGTTGTTTTTATTTTTTACTTTGTATACAGATTTTACCAAGGAATTACCACAATTGGGTAGCTGATTCAAGTTAGCTCCTGATGGGATGGTTAAAATCATTACCACTGATCGAAGAGTTTTTACTGTCAGAGTTAGGAAAGCAGGCTCTTCATATTTTTTTCACGACGGATGGTTCAACATGATACAATCACTTCTATTACCAAATAAGTCATTGCTTTTATTTCAGTACGAAGGTCGTCTTAGTTTTCGCCTTATATACTTCTATCAAGATTTGGCACTTGCTCAAAATGATTTCTTATATTGCCAAACATCACAGTTATCTGAATATAAAGATCATTTGGTAATTCATTTTTTTTATGTTTGTACTATATTAGTGTTTTACTTAGTTTATAAAACTTTTTTTAACATTCTTTTTTACTTCCAGCTTATTGATAGAGTTTTTGTTCATCATAAGTTGAAGAACATAATACCTACCAACCATGTTACTATAACTGCTTATCCTAACCGTACATGGTTGGTTTTTATGGAGAAACATGGTCAAAATTTGTATATGACTACTGGATGGAATCAAATTAAAAAAGACATGAAAATTCAAGACGAACACTATATTATATTTGACATGATTTCGGAGTCAAAATTTGATATGATGGTTTTTAGAGGCACAGAAGATTTGGTCCGTATTCCTGAAGGACGTCTTGCACGTGTTAAAGTAGAGGTTAAAGAAGAAGATGTTGCTTAAATTGTTTACCATTTTTTATCATATGATATAAAAAGAATAAAAAAAACTTTGTTTTTTCTTAGTATTACTCATACACACGTTGTTATCGTTTACTAATCCTCCTTATTCATCATGCAAAGTTAGATTATAAATATATATGTATATATTTTTTTCTATATAAAGATACATTGACAACCCGTAAGTATTCACGGTTCATAAGTTGGAAATCAATTGAGATGTTACAGAAAACTTTGGGATAATTAAAAAACACGTAACAGTTTACAACTTTTCTTAAATATGTATTTATAATTTCACACTTGGTTAAAATTATATAAATATTTAGTAAATAGAATGGTGTTGTTGTAAGTGACGGTTAGATTATTGTCAATTTTGTCACATTTGAAATTAAAGGGGGTGTAAATGTAAAATTCTAAAATGACGGTTGATTCAATAGATTGTATCATTACATACATGCTATTATATCATATCATCTCTCAAATCATCATTCTAACCCTTCGAAGACAGTATCTAGGGCTCCATAATTTAGCCGGAAGCTTCGTCGCAACAACAGTCGGCGCCGATTTTGTTGTCGGAATTGTCACTAACAGGTTTGCGATAGTCTTCGTTCTTTACTTTTATCATGAATTTGGATTTAATCAGTTACAATCGTTGATGTTGAAATCCTTATTGTCAAGTAATAACCGTAATCTTCCTTTAGTTTTAATATTATCTTTGAGTTAATCACTTCCAATCGTTGATTTAACAGTACATTGATATATTTGAGAGATGATCCGGTTATACTAATGTGTTCCTAATATTGACTGTTTAAAGGTTAAAAATTTAGTCTGTTGAGTTTATTTTTCTTATGCTCTGTTCAACATGTGTGTATTTGCTCATCGTAATGTAGTCATAAACGGACAATGACGATTTGATATTGAATGATTCAGTTAAAATTTGTTAAACACCGTTATAAGAACAGTTAGATTCCGAACCATTCAACTTAGTTATACTAACTGTACGATTATAGAAATTATTGATTTCTGAACCATTTACGTTAGGTTTTTTCATGATGTCTCGAGACGAGATAGAAATGAGGTTGAGCAAGAAGGTTGAATCTGATGATGATGATTTGTTGGAGATCTCTAAGACTGATTACTTGGAAACGCTTTTGAAGGTGCATATCTATTAAGTATTACATTTTGTATCCATTTTACCCGTCTTTTATTTGTTTTCATAATGATGTTTTCCAGGACATAGAGGAGGATGATAACATTAATATTACTGAAGAAAATCCATCATTCAGTAAGGTAGTTAATTAATTATATCCAACCAATAGTTCTTTTTAAATTGCATTAATTTTTTTGATTTTTAAAATTCATGTTCTTAATGATTTTCTTACTTTGTATAAGATATCAACAAGCCTATCAGCAGGAACAATCCGGTCACCTACACCGAAGAAGGTTCATGTTAAAGAGACGTTGAAGAAAGGTGATGTTTCGCATTTCAAGACAATTCAAGATGTAAGTTTACCACTACTAACATATATTTAAATTAATTTATTTATGATTAATGTTTATTAAAAGTCATGTTTAGAAACTCAAGCTTGAATGAAACGATACTAAGTTGAGTACTGAGTTGAAACCTGAGCTTACATCTAGATCCTTAGTGTTATAGTCTCTTTTTGGTCGTTTGGTTCTACAACACATTGTTAAATCAATGTGATGGATACATAAGGTATATGAAATATGTTCAATAATCACATTGGTTGTATTAGATGTTTAACAACCAGACTGTTCATTTCGGAGGTTTACCAGTCAAATAGTTTTCCAAGTACTGATGACATTATACAATAAATATAATAACCTTAGTATATTAGTTGTTTAAGTAAATTTGCAGCTTGATAAGAACATAATGAATCGTATGAGAGAAGGTTGCCCAATCCTTAAATTTGCAGCTCGATAAGAACATACAATAAATTTAATAACCTTAGTATATTAGTTGTTTAAGTAAATTTGCAGCTCGATAAGAACATATTGAAAGTCGGTCTAGGTTGGTTTTTTGCCCTATGTTTCTTTCTGTTTTACTATTGATTACTATTTCGATTATGTTCATTGCGATGTTTAAGTATGTACTGGATTTTGTAACATTTTTCTGTTTTACTATTGATTACTATTTCGATTATTATTTCACAACAGGTTAAAGTAAAAGGAAAAGCTAAAGTTTTTGCTGACATATCCGAGACAGTCGAGAATAAAAAGAAAGAATGGAAAGGCCTACAATGTAGTAAAAAATCTGATTCGATTCCGTATCGTCCGTCTGCTGATTACGTCAAGGTATTAAATATTTAATATATTTTTATTAATGTCACTAATATCCGTTTTTTATTGTCATTGTCTGGTTAGTCATATTCATAAGGTTTCATAGAAATTTGATAATTCTTGCTGAATAACATGTTTAAAATTCAAATTCTAGAATATTTCATTATTTATTTTTTGGTGGTCAAGTTGAATCTGTTGAGATTCATTTTCAAGTAGAATGAAATGAGTCTTAATTAATAAAAAGTGAATAGGTTTAGATTCAATGGTGTAAATGGTTTATAAGTCATACAAAGTGTAGATAGTATGCGTAAAATTCTTTAAGTAATTTAAGCCAAAGCATTGTTTTATTCAATTTCATAAATTCTCTTTATACAAGAAAACTTTAATTGTACAGTATATACTATATTTGCTGTTAATCACGTTTATATTTTTTTTTCATAAACAAGGGAAAGAAACGGTTAAATGATGTTCAAAAAGTGAAGCATTGTAAGAAGATTACAAGGAATGCACGCAAAGTTTCTGGTGTTGGCATGGATCCTGAATTCTTCAACTTTAGTCATAAAGGAGACTATCGGCTTGTATGTTTTTTTTTTACATCATTTACCAACATATTTATTTCATTTTTCCTATTGACTTTTATTTGTTTTTCTTTAAACGCATTTAGCGTCTTCCTGTTGAAGTTGTAAAAAGAGCAGGCCTGTCTGATAACTTGGGACCTTTATATGTTCAAAACATGACTGGGGATGTGGAGGTTTATGAAACCAAGACGGAGTTAAACGGTGGTACATTACGTTACGCCGTTGATGATTGGAGAAAGTTCATGGCAGATAATCACTTGGAGTTTGGTACTATGTTACACTTCACTTATGTAACATCCCAGAACAAGATTGTGTTGAATGATGTAACCTCGATCTAAGCAAGAATGGTATGCATTTTGTTTATAACATCTATGGTTTGTTAAGTTGTTGGTTAGTATATTTGATATGTACATTTTGGATGTTGGGTTGATGGACATGAAAACTTTGCTTACTTTATTATGGTTTAGTTTATGTTGATGTTTTGTAATGGTACAAATAACTTAGTTAAATATGTGTTTGAATGGTGTTACTGTTTGATGTTATTATCATTGTCTTCATATATGTTTACAATAGTTTATCAAGTACTTTTTTTTTCTCATATGGCCATTTTTAACTTCCGGCTATGTTAACGTTTTCTTATGTTTATAATGTTATGTTGTTGATTTATACAATAGTTAGATGATATTCTTTTGTATAAATTAGGTATTGATTCTTCTAACCATTCACAATCTTCATATTTTCGCAATAAAATTATGTTATTTTATTTGAAAGATGTGATAACTGTTAGGTAGTTTTGTAACTATTGACAATCTTCATATGTAGTATACAAGGAAGTTTTATCCGAGATTGAATAATTTTCTGTTTATTTTTTCCAATCTATGTGTTTGTACAGAACATTTCATTTCAAAGTAAATAATATTGTTTTGGTTGAAGCCCGCGTATTACGCGGGCATTAACCTAGTGCTTAAATATATGCACACGATCCTCACTTCTAGATTCGATTTGCAAAATAAATGGTTCATATAATCGTGAATTGTTACATATTATTTTTAAAACAAATTATTTTGAAGATATAACAATTCAAATACGATCTGTGTTTAGTTTTTTTTTTTTTTTTTTTTTTTTGAATTTTTGAATACTTAAAACCTTATAGTTGTTGCAAATATAGAGAAAATTCTTTGATATATTTGATGAAAATTATTTCATCGGCATCCTAAAGAATTGATAATTGCGACGAAAGTTGTTAAGCACTTTAGAAAGCGAGTTACGTATTGAAGAAAGGGATCGTTAAAAAATTTAAAAGATATTAGAAAACTTTGAGAAAATCACTTTTAGATAAGTTTTTTTTTTCATATTTTTTATATTACTTTTATTCGTGGAAATTAAAAAGAAAATATAGAAATACACATAGACCTATGAGCTACATATGTATACATTCGCAAGCTACATATACGTAGCTCATCAATCTACATATATTTTATTATTTTTATTTTATTTCCTACTATACTAACCTTATAACTAAAGGAAATGAAAAGTAAAATAAATTGATCAGTTAGTGGTAGTTTCCTCGATTTTGAAGTTTTATATGGTTTTCTAATGAGCTTAACCCTAGGTTTTGATTACTATGAACAAAAGACTGTAAACTTGTAGGATGGTTATCACTTATTAGATATAGGGGTGTTCAAAAAACTAGCGGCTCGTAGCTCGCTCGAAAAAAGGTTGAAAAAAGCTCGGCTCGAAATTGGCTCGGTTGTAAACGAGCCCGCTCGGCTTGGCTCGGTTTGTAAACGAGCCGAGCTCGACCTTGGCCTGGCTCGGCTCGGCTCGTGAGCTCGTGAGCCGGCTCAATAAGGTTTACATCCTTCGGTTTTTTGTCCCACATCGCTCAGAAGACAAAAATCAAAGGAAAATCTCCTCTATAAAAGAAGGTAAAGACAATGTACAAAGTGAGTTAACTATTTATACTTGCATATTCAACCATTTGGTTAAATTAAATTGCAATTATGACCCTTAGTTTATGAAGAGATTCATTTTTAGGGCTTTTTAAGTAGTAAATTTTGAGGTTTTTTGTTAGTTCGAGCTAGATCAAGCCGAGCCGAGTCGAGTTAGCTCGAATTTTAATCGAGTCGAGCTTGAGCCTCAAATCTCAGCTTGATTTGAAATTCGAGCTCGAGCCGAGCCTGCTCGAATTGAGTTCGAGCCGAGCTCGAGCGTGGTCGAGCTCGGCTCGACTCGACTCGTTCACAGCCCTAATTAGATACATGTACTTGTCTTATTATGATATACAAACAAACAATTTTCATTACTCAACCCATATAATACATGAGATTATAGTATTTAAAACACTTAAAATTTCATATTTTTTCGTTTTATTTAATATAATTTATAACACAACCATATTATGTTTTAGAATTTCGTTACCAACTTTAAATAGATAAGAAATTATGTACAAGAGATAAATTGGATAGAAAGTGTAGTGGAGAAGCATGACTCTAGACGTGTCTTTCTCAATTTAAGGAGGGAATGATATGATGGTCTTTTCTCTTTTAAACTAGTTTTCCTATTGATTTTCAAACGACTATAAGTTTTTCATACGTTTATATTTTTTTTAAACTACATTGTATTAATGAGGATTTCATTCTCTTTAATTCAAACGGAGTACTGTTATAGTTTTCTTAATTTTTTTACAGGATACGTAATTACACATTCAATGTAAATCATTACATGATTACACATTCAATACAAATCCATTACGTGATTACACATTCGATATGATTTGTTATAATTGATGTTATTACAATTTTCTTATTACGTGATTACAGATTCAATAATAAGAACTTAATTGTTTATGCTTTAATACGTAATTAATCTCTAATATACGGCATGATGTGGTTATTATAGGTTGATTGGCCAATATTTTGTATTACATTTATACTTAATACGTGATTAGACCTGAAATATTTATGTATTTCATGAAATATTATGTATTACATGTTTTGTTTTTTATTATAGTTAAGGTTAGTACGTAATTACTTAGCGGGATTTCACATAAATACTATAATGAAATTATGTAATCACGTAATCAATTAATAATACATAGTCAACTATTGTTACGTAATCACTTAAATTACTGGGTGTGGTATAAAGCCCCTAGGGGCTTTATCACGCCACCTCAAATCCACCTCACCGCCATGTCACACAGGGGGCTTTGAAGCCCATCCCTTTAACTTGCAGGGTGTGGTATAAAGTCCCCCCTAAACTATTGCCCCCTTTAAACCAAACTCACCTCGATTCCCTCAAATTCAGCTCGTTAACGTGATGGAGGAAGGGCCATGGCGCCCCCTTTACTTTCGGCGGTGAGGTCGATGGCGCCCCAGGGGCGCTATAGTTGCTTAGTTGGCGGGGTGGCGTTAAACCACACCCCTTGGCCTTAGTGCGGTTTTACATAAAATAGTATAATGAAATCATGTAATTACGTAACGTTACACAATCACGTAACATCATAGCTTGTAAAATAAAAAATATTTTAGAATTATAGCAATATCCTACTCAAATTAAAGAGAATGAAATGTCCGTTAATACGGTGTATTTTTAAAAAAATTATCGTATGAAAAGTTATAGCCGTTTGAAAACCACGAGGGAATGAGTTTGAGTCAAAAATATTTAATTTTCATATTTTGTCATTTTACCCATTTGTTTCTTTTTTTTTTTAGTTAAGTGAATTCTATATTTGGGGACCACATAATCTCAACAATTAATCTTGCAAATCGATTGCCCAGATTGTCCTCTACGTTTTGTACGCTAAGATTGTCTTAGACAATAACCTTCCTATATAGAACAGTATAAATTTCGAAGATATAAAATTAATATCAAACATATTCATAAAAAATAATTTAAGTTTTATATCTAGAGAGAGGATCAAATACGAATTTTATTTTTGCTAGGAATGATAGGAAGCAATAGGATTATGACATGTGACAAAATTTAAAATAAAGAGTAAGGGTATTTCAGTTAATTTTATCCAATCTTCTCCCTTCTTCTTAACTTCAAACACACCATTTTCAAAACCCACCATCTACAACCATTTATTTACTTTCTATCTCAACAGTCACTACAGTATAGTGCGATTTTCGTCGCCAATCAATGATTCAAACACCCAGTCAACGTGTTCTTCAACTTTTTTGAAGAAACCTGGCTTAATATCATACAACATCTCATTTTTCCCGTGATTTTGAAGCGAATCACTATATTCGTTCAATTCGATCGCTGATAAGTGTTCCTAACATTCAAATTTCGTTAATCGTTGAAGAAATCTGAAGAAATCCGCTTGGATCTATGTAAAAATATTTTGAATTGCATTTTTACGATCTGGGTTTTTGAATTGAGTCATGCTGTTTTACAAAGTAATGAAAAAACACTATTTTTTTTTTTTTGTATTTTTAGTCAATTGGGTTTTAGAAAGAACACATTTTATTGTGGTTTTAGTCCATTGCGTTTTAGATAAAACACATTTTATGTGTTTTTAGTCCATTGCGTTTTAGAAAAAAAAAACACTTTCTTTTGTGTTTTTATCTATTGCGTTTTAGGAAAACACATTTTTATGTGTTTTTTTGGTCCAATGCCTTTTAGAAAAACACATTTTGAAGTGTTTTTAGTCCATTGCGTTTTAGGTAAAACACATTTTTATGTGTTTTTAGTCCATTGTGTTTTAGAAAGAACACTTTCTTATGCGTTTTTAGGCCATTGTGTTTTAGAAAAAAAAAAACACATTTTGAAGTGGTTTTAGTCGTTTTAGGTAAAACACATTTTTATGTGTTTTTAATCTATTGCGTTTTAGAAAAAAACACTTTCTTTTGTGTTTTAGGCTATTGCGTTTTAGAAAAAAAAAACTTTTCTTTGTGTTTTCTGGCCATTGCATTTTAGAAATAAGATTTTTTTTTTGTGTTTTTTGTCCATTGCGTTTTAGAAAAAAAATCATTTTTTACGCTTTTTGTCCATTGCGTTTTACGCAACTGGGTTTTCGATTTTTTTTTGAAAATATAGCAATAGTATACTCGTTTTAAAGATTAAAAACGCTCATTTTTTGGTGCGATTTTTATAAAAAAATAATGTCACATGAAATAGTTATTAATGTTTAAAAAATGGGGGGAATTGGAGGACAAAGAAACTATTGACTTGTATTGACTAGAATGCCCCTACATAAACTCACACGCCTCTCTTTTTTATTCAATTTCACTCATTTAATCTTAGCCCTTGATTAATAAATAGATGGTCAAGATTAATTCCTAGGCTTTCTACCCAAATAAACTTTCTATTAGACTAAACGGTATGGGGGCCGGCCTTGGCCTGGCGAGGCCCGGCGCCGCACCCCCACACCGCCCCCTATGCTTTGTCCCGGCTTCTCCGTCTCCCCAACGACGCATGTGACGGGCCTATTTTCAAAAAAAAAATAGCCGTTTATAACGGTTAATTTATTAAATAAACCCCCCTTCTATAAAAATACCCCTCTTTCACCGTTTTCTTCCCACTTTCAACCCAAAACACTCTCATTTTTATACCATTCTTTTATAAAAAAATATATTTTCACCCACAATGCAATCTAATTCTTGGTGGTCATCGTCTTCGGAGGAAGAGGAGATGTTTTACGCAAACGCTGTGCTAAGGGCGGCGAAGATTATTATGGAGGATGAAGAGGAAGACGTCTCGTACGAAAGGTTTACCAGGGAACGGATTAACAGAGACCGCCAAGGTTTAACATTAATAAATTTTATTATCCTTATTCCTTATTTCTTCATATTTATATTTTTTTACGACATGAGAGCACAAGAAATTGGTGAACGATTATTTTTCGGATGCACCCCTTTACAATGCCGAGATTTTCAGACGCAGGTTCCGAATGAGTCACCGGTTATTCACACGCATTGCTGATGATTTGGCGGGGCAAGACCCGTTTTTCACGCACGATACGATGCTCGTGGTTATGAAGGGTTCACCACGTTACAAAAGTGTACTGCGACCATTCGCCAACTGGCGTACGGGACAGTGGCCGACGCTTTGGACGAGTACTTACAGATGTCGGAAAGAACTACGCGGGAATGTTTGTATCGGTTTTGCGAAAATGTGGTGAAACTGTATAGCAAAATATATTTATGGAAACCAAACGCGTATGATGTTCAACAGTTGTACCAAGCTCATAAAGCACGGCACGAGTTTCCGGGAATGCATGGTAGTATTGATTGTATGCATTGGCCGTGGCAGAACTGCCCGAATGCGTGGCGAGGTCAATATACGCGAGGCAATCACGACCATCCAACCTTAATACTTGAGGCCGTTGCATCTCAAGATTTGTGGATCTGGCATGCTTTCTTTGGTCTCCCCGGTTCACTTAACGACCTCAACGTGCTATACCAATCGGCGATCTTCAGAGACGTCGTAAATGGAACCGGTCCGGACACCAGTTTTTCATTTTCGGGGGTTGAGTATAGACGCGGGTATTATCTTGCTGACGGAATATATCCGTCTTACTCTACAATTGTCAAGACTATTGCATATCCCGAGGACGAAAAAGGAAAAAATTCGCCAGCGGCAAGAAGCGGCAAGAAAAAACATCGAACGTTGTTTTGGTGTTCTACAAAAAATGGGCCATCATTGAACAATCGGCACGTGCGTTCACACCGAAGAGGTTGCGCCTTTGTATGTACGCTTGCATTTTGCTCCACAACATGATTATTGAAGACGAAGATCAGGCGATTTGTGAGTATAATGAGAATGCATCTATCGGGAATACTGTCCCGGTAGATCCGGCGCAACAGGATTTAAACTCGTTCTCGCTAACCAACGATTTCACGCATGCAAACCTTCAAGCCGATTTGGTAGAACATATATGGAACAACTCAAACGGCGGGGACGGTGACGAAGACGATAGTGAGTTGTGTAATTTTTATAAATTTTTAAATCTAGTCTTTTTTTTTAAATTTTAGGTACTGTAATTTTTTAGGTTATGTAATTTTTATTTATGTTATGTAATAGATTTTATTATCTTCTTTTATGTCTTATTTTTATTTAAATTTTAAATTTTTTTATAAAGTTAAACAAATAAAAAGTTAAACAATAAAAAGTTAAACAATAAAAATTAAACAAGAAAAGTTAAACAAATAAAAAAATTAAACAATAAAAATTAAATGATGTGGGTAGGCTCATCCTCCACCCCCTTCATTTTGCTAGGAGGGCAATCCCATAAAGGATGGTTATGTGGCGTCCTACGTGGAGCCTCATCCTCATGGGGATGACCCTCCCAATACCCTTTAGTCTTATATCATGACCCTTTATATCTATTTATTTTGTTTTATTTTAGTGGACAGATTAGATATTATAAAAGTTTTCAAAGAAATCTTTGAAATTATCTCTATACTTGTCTCTTTTAATAATTATCGATCAATAGTTTTCGTTACATCGAAATCAGGATGTGAAATTTGAAAGCTAAATGGCAAAATCTAAACAGAATTTAATCTATAATGACATCTACTAATTGTGAAACTGGAACTTGGATGTATTTTTGCTTGGTAGCTCCCTTCACTATTATATATATACGTATGAATTTAAACTTTAATAGTGACCAGAATATTTAAGTGTTTATTTTAATTTTCGATATAAAAATTTTAAGTATTTTTTTTTGAACTTCTGACAGAATATTTAAGTGTTTATTTTAATTTTTGATCTGAAAATTTTAAGTATTCTTTTTAATATGTTATTCATCATTTAATTTGATATTTTTGATGACTACATTGTGATATAAATTTTATTGAAAATGGATACTGTGTCGCTATCATACCGAATCAAACAGAAACCGACGATGAAGAGTAATTTAATTTTTTGTATTCAAAACAAGGTATATTTGGTATCGTAAACTATACGAGTGCAGCGGTAACAATATTAAAAATAAAACACTTTTTTTTGTATCGTAAACTATACGAGTATCGATACGTGATGAACCGAACCGATTTCGATCAAACAACATCGGTACCGAAATCGGTATTATCGGAATCGGTATTCGTTTTTATGGTTTTCGATTGATGTAAAACACATGCCGGTACCAGAACAAACAAAACCGATACCAACTGAGTTCCCAACGCATAGCGCGTGGAAAACCACTGTTAAAAATAGTAGAAAGCGAATTATCTAGCAGTCCCATTTAGTCTTGAAAATATGCGATAGCGCATCAACCATAAACTCATAAAACTTAGTTACTAATAAATACCTTTTTCTCTACTTATTAACAAGGATGTTGTTGGGTTATATAAGATCTGCTACTGATGAAAGCCAAAACCTAAGGGAGCCATCTTCTCTGCGTTATGAAATAAGTTGAAGTATAATCCTTGGTACAAAAGTTTCCCCTTGAAGGTTTTCCAAAACAACTATCGAAACTACCGGAACAAAACTACCGCCTTGAAGAATAGAGAAAAAAAAGTACGAGTGTTAGATTTACTATTACAATAAATGGAGATGTGTGTAATTTTATATTTATAAAACTCTTTTATTTTCATCTAAGTCATGAAAACAAGCTTTCCAAAATATTAGATTTACTATTACAATAAATGGAGATGTGTGTAATTTTATATTTATAAAACTCTTTTATTTTCATCTAAGTCATGAAAACAAGCTTTCCAAAATATTCAGAAGTGCACGTAGTAAATAATATTATGTTTGACGAAATTTCAAATAAATAGTAATAGTTCGAACGACCAACGAAGAACATAACTTTAATTATCCATTATCCAATGTCGATAAAAATAAAATCTAGAACTTCTTGTCTCTAGTGGAAACACAAATATCTGTAACACCCATAAAATACCAAAATATACGGATAAGAAAAATACGTTTTTATTTTTAATTAAAATAAAATAACTAGGGGTAAATAACCTAGTTAGAAATCGAAGGACTCGGGTAACGAGTCATAATCGAAAGATGGTGAATTCGTGAAAAGAATTCGGAATAATTAAGTTCAACCATTGTAAGGTTGAACGGGTCGAATAAGCGTAAACGCATACCGGGTAATTGATGCGTGAAACGTGAGAATTATACTCCGGGTAATGGGGTAAAGTCTTAAAAGGAACATATATGTGTAAAAGGTATGAGTTTCGTAAGCTTTCATGCTTAAAAATAACAACGGGGCAAGTAATCAAATTTGGGAATTTTTGAATCGATAATGTTGGACACGTCGTTATGAATCTGGGTTATGGAATTACAAGTTAAATATATGTAAAAATGCTTTACGATCAAATAGGAATGAGTTTCGCGTAAAACGGACAAGTGTACAAGAAGTTAAGGAAGTTTTAGTGAAAAAGGGTAAAAAGGGGAAAAGTTGCAGCAGCATGCTGCCGTAGGCTACGGCAGGCATTCCCTGTCCATTTTGTTGATCGTTGGCCGTTTGCTGCGGCCACTTGACCGTAGCTCACGACGGGTGTTTTGGAAAATTTTTATTTTCGTTATTTTTATGGCATTCGAACTATGAGATATGTTTTATGTTCTGTATAACTTATGTAAATGATGAACTTTGATACTTAGGTGTTTACTATTACGATTTGGATGAAGATCAAGCTTGCCAAGGAACCGAACACATCTGATAATCAAACTTCCATGTTTTTGTTCTTTTGTTAATTTAATCAAATTTCGTAGATAGTTTTGAAATGTTTTAAATACTTATGAAGTTTATTAAACACGAAATTGTTGTATGGATGTTTTCTTGCATTACTTATATAAATGCAAGAATTTTTATAAATTCTTAGTTATGTAAGTGCGGGTTTTATAAGTTAGTAATCAGATCTCAAGGTTAAAGATAAAATGTGTTCGGTTCAAGGCTTGATCAAGACATCTGGTAAGAATTAGTTATAAAATGAGATTCAATTGAAAATATTAGAAAAGAAGATGATTTAAAGTTTATGGGAGGGGTGTATTTAATACACTCGAACCCGGGAAATACACTAAGTATAAATGGTTAAGGCAAGTTATATACTTACCAAACCGTAAGAGAAAGATACATCACGTGTAATATCGAGTGATGAGGATAAATTTCCATACAATAATATGGAAATGATTAAACAAGTTATTTACCAAATTATTATGGACATTTCAGCTAGAGAAATGTCTGACGGAACGGGTGATGATGCGGTATCCCTCATGACGGAGGAGATACGAGAAAAGATTTCCGAGGAAGTCGGAAAAGCTCTAGAGGCTAGTATACCCCAGTTTATGGATAGGCTACAAACTACAATTCTATCAGTGGTAGAAGAAAGGATGAATGAGATAAAAGAAAGCCTTGTACAAGAAAAAGAAAAGACTAAACGGAAGGCATGCCCTTACAATAAATTTATGGCATGTAAACCCTCGATTTACAACGGTGAAGTAGATCCAATCGCTTGCCAAAGATGGTTAAGCGATATTGAAGGTGTATTTGAACAGACTCACTATGATCCGAGTGATTTTGTGGCCTACGGAACCGGCCAGCTAAGAGGTCAAGCCAAAGATTGGTAGGATAACCACATGAATGAAAAAGGGGTTGAAGCTACACAGGCTATGACTTGGGAGGATTTCAAAACACCATTCCTCAAACATCATAATCCCAAAGCGGTGATCAATAATATTAAGGAAGAATTAATGCAATTAAGGCAAAAGGGGGAGACTGTGGACAAGATCACAGAAACTTTCCTTGATAAACTGAAATTCTGTGACGAACTAGTCAAGACTGAAGAGCAAAAGATATATTATTATTATTATTAATATAATAATAATAATAATAATAATAACAATAATAATAATAATAATAATAATATGCTCAGAGCTGAATTTAGGGAGTTCATGACTCCCTCAAAATATGAAAACCTCACGGGTATCATTAATGTTGCGCGGGAACGCGAGATAGAGTTGAAGAAACAGATTGAAAGGGGAGAAAGAAGAGCATTTGATGCTAACCCGAGCCCTACAAAGAAACCAAAGGTAGCTGAGCCTTCAAAGAAAGAAAATGTGAAAGGGGGTTCACCGAGTTGTAAAACATGTGGTCGTGCCCATCGGGGTGAATGTTATTTTAAAAACAAGCCGTGTGTTGTATGCGTGAAGACGGGGCATGTGGCTTCAAATTGCCCCTGTAAAGTATCGGTGTGCTACAAATGTTACCAACCGGGTCACAAGAATTTCTAATGCCCGGAATTGGTAGGAATGAAAGATACAGCCGACACAAATGCGGAAGTCCCAAGGTCGCGGGCAAGATCTTTCCGAATAACTGCAACCGAGGCAAAGAATGAACCCGATGTGTTCACAGGTAATTTTACCGTAAATTTAATTCCCGCTCATGTTTTGTTTGATACGGGTGCGAACAAATCTTTTGTTTCACACAAGTTTGTTCAACACCCATCATTCATATTAACAAAGTTACCCATGCCTTTAAAGGTAGAAGTAGGTAATAACAAAACTTTTATTGTTTGTGATGTGTGCCGAGATTGCAAGATTAATATAGAGGGTGAAGACTACCTGATTGATTTAATACTCATGTCAATGGGAGAATTCTAAGTGGTGGTTGGGAGGGACTAGTTGTCCCGTTACCACGTTAATGTGATATGATTCAATAAGGAGATACAACTAACATCTCCAAGCAGAAGGCATGTCATCATCTATGGGGAAAAGAGTTGCAACCCCATAGTATGCTCAATGATGGAAGCCCATAAGCTCATTCAACATGGGTGTAAACTGTAAAGCATATTTGACTTACGTACGCAATCCGAAGAAAGAGTCGCCAAAGATTGAAGACGTACCTGTTGTACGAGAGTTTGAAGACGTATTCCTAGAGGATTTACTGGGAATACCACCCGAACATGAGGTAGAGTTTGGGATCGAACTAGTTCCGGGTGCGAAGCCGGTGGCTAATGCACCCTATAGATTAGCTCCATCGGAACTTTAAGAGCTAATATCTTAGTTACAAGATTTGGTTGATAAGGGTTTTATTCGACCTAGTGTCTCCCTTTAGGGAGCGCCGGTATTATTTGTAAAGAAGAAAGACGGAAGCATGTGCATGTGTATCGATTTCTGGGAGTTAAACAAACTTACAGTAAAGAATCGATACCCGCTTCCGATAATCGACGACCAATTCGACCACTTACAGGGTACGAGTTGGTTTTCGAAGATCGACTTAAGACCGGGCTATCACCAGTTGAAGGTGAAAGAGGAAGACGTACCAAAGACGGCTTTTCGTACGCGATACAGTCACTATAAGTTCATCGTAATGTCCTTCGGATTAACAAATGCACCCGCGACATTCATGGATCTCATGAACCGGGTCTGCAAGCCAATGTTGGACAAGTCGGTGATAATGTTCATCGATGATATTCTCGTATACTTGAAGAACGAGGCGGATCACACTCGTTATTTGCAAGAAGTGCTAGAAACACTTAGGCGAGAAAAGCTTTACGCTAAATTCTTAAAGTGTGCTTTCTGGCTTCGAGAAGTGCAATTCCTCAGGCACATCATTAGTGTTGATGGAATATTAATCAATATGTCCAAGATAGAAGTAGTGTCAAAATGGAACCCTCCGAAAAATCCTTCAGAGATTAGAAGCTTTTTAGGACTTGCGGGTTATTATAGGAGATTCATTTAGGATTTCTCCAAGATTGCCTCGCCATTGACTAGACTAACCCGTAAGGATGAAAAGTTTGTCTGGAGTGACGTACAAGAAAAGGCGTTCCAAACGCTCAAAGCAAAGTTCGCTAGTGCTCCGGTATTGACTTTATCGGATGGCACCGACGACATGGTAGTATATTCTGATGCATTGCACCTAGGCCTTGTGTGTGTACTTATGCAACGAGCAATGTGATTGCTTATGCCTCAAGACAATTAAAAGTTCACGAAAAGAAATACCCGACTCACGACCTCAAATTGGCGACAGTGGTTTTCGCTTTAAAGGTTTGGAGGCACTACTTATATGGGGTGAAGTGCACTATTTTCACCGACCATAAGAGTTTGAAATACTTCTTTGATCAAAAGGAGTTAAACATGAGATAAAGACGTTGGCTAGAAACAATGAAGGATTATGATTGCGAGATACATTATCATCCGGGAAAAGCTAATGCAGTAGTAGATGCGCTAAGTCGAAAAGAGGGATACACTCCCATTCGAGTGCGGTCGATGCAACTTGTGGTAACCTCGGGTTTACTTGAACGAATCCGAGAGGCACAATTGAAGCGGTAAAGGATGAGAACTAGAAAAAGGGAACGAGTAAAAGGCCAAGTAAAAGTTATAATACATGGCTATAACGGGTTGAAAACCCGGTTCGGCAGAATATGGGTTCCAAACACGGGTGGTGTTAAGGATCTCCTTCTTGATGAAGCTCACAAATCGTGTTATTCGATTCACCCGGGGGCGATCAAGATGTATCAAGACTTGAAACAAAATTATCGGTGGCCCCGGATGAAAAGAGATGTGACAAAGTATGTCGAAAGATGCCTAACTTGTTTATAAGTAAAAACGGAGCATCAAAAGCCTTACGCCAAGCTTCAACCACTAGATATACCGGTTTGGAAATGGGAACATGTTACTATGGACCTATTAACAAAATTGCCGAGAATGGCATGTGGATTCGAACGCCATCTGGGTGTTCATGGATAAACTAACAAAAAGCACTCATTTTATTCCTATTCGTGAGACTTATACATCTAAAAAGATGTTAGAGGTATATACGAACGAGATCGTAGCGCCGGTATCCATCGTGTCGGGTAGAGATACTCGGTTCACTTCAAATTTCTGGTGCGAGTTCAAAGAGCAAATGAGTACCAAGATGTTTATTAGTACGGCATATCACCCTCAAACCGACGGGCAAAGTGAGCGAACAATTCAAACATTGGAAGATATGCTTCAGGCATGTATTATTGACTTTGGCGGTAGTTAGGATTCTTACCTACCGTTAGTCGAATTTTCTTGCAACAACAGTTACCATTCAAGCATTGGTATGGCGCCATATAAGATGCTTTATGGCCGAAAATGCCGAACCCCGGTATGTTGGTGTGAAGTGGGTCCGAGGGAACTTGCCTATAAGGATGTGGTTAGAGCCACAAACGAGAAAATCGATACGGTTCGGGCTTATTTAAAAGCGGCGCAAAACCGACAAAAGTCTTATGCGGATAAAAGACGAAGACCCATCGAGTTTCAAATTGGTGATAGGGTAATGCTTAAAGTGTTTCCGTGGAAGGGAATTATCCGATTTAGGAAAAGAGGAAAGTTAAGCCCGCAGTTTATCGGGCCTTTTAAACTCATCGATCGGGTGGGTAAAGTAGCTTACCGACTGGAACTACCGGAAGAATTGAGCGGGACACACAACACGTTCCATGTTTCACATCTCCGAAAGTGTTTGGCTGATGAAATAGCCTACGTCCGCTACGATGACATAGAAGTGGACGATAGACTTAGTTATGTGGCAAAGCCTATCGCAATTCTTGACCGAAAATTCAAAGGCTTAAGGAACAAGGAAATTGACCAAGGAAAAGTCAAATGGAAGCATCGAAAAGGATCAGATATTACTTGGGAGTCCGAAGAACAGATGAAGAGGCTATACCCTTCTTTATTCGGTACGAATTCAAGTTTCGAGGACAGAACCTCTTTAAGGGGGGTGGATTTGTAACACCCCAAAAATACCAAAATATACGGATAAGAAAAATAAGTTTTTATTTTTAATTAAAATAAAATAACTATGGGTAAATAATCTAGTTAGAAATTAGTAAAACTTATAAAAATATGGATGCCAAGTATCTTTAGTAACTAAAAAAAACTTGAGGAACTAAAGTGGTTAAAGAGGCAAAGTTTTTATTATTAAAAAAATTATATATACTACACACACATATGTGTGTGCAGGAGTGTGCGACCAGGATGAAAAGAAAGGGGGATGAACCCTAGCTTTAGAAATTCACCACAAATCTCATCAAATTCAACTCAAAATCAAAGTGACCGAAAGGGGGATGAACCCTAGCTTTAGAAATTCACCACAAATCCATCAAATTCAACTAAAAAACAAAGTGACTAAGGTGCATGCTTGATAATTTTGAATCTACAACATCATCTCATCATAAGGTATGTTGAAATTTGAGTTTGGTGAAGTAGGGAATGTAGATGAACATCATGATTTGCAATCCTTGAATGGGTTGTAGAAATTATGGTGAAACTCATAGTGTATACATGCTTAGAGATTAGCCCCTTTTATAAAATTGTGAAAAACAAGTGTTATAGATCAAGTGTTTTGATTATTAGTCATGTATATATAAGTAGGTTTTAGTGAGAGCATGTTATACATGAAATTTGATGATGTAAATGATGTATTAGAAGTATGATAAACTGAAATTGGATGATACTTTGATCATGTTGAGAATATTGATTAGATGAAATAAGAAGTATGGCTAAAAAGATGTTTACTTGAATAAATTTTAGTTACATAAAAGTCATGCTCATAAGGTGTATGATGAAATGCTTAAATGAAACTTGGTTTCTAGTTATGTATGGACAAATATTGATATGATCCGTACAAATCGATTATTTGAAAATATGGAAAAATGATCCTAATAATAATGGCTTAACAATTAATGGGTTGTACTTTATAGGCGACTCGAGTGATAAGGTGGGTGATAAAGCCAGGAGTGATACACGGCTTAAAGGAAAGCTATAAGGTACGTGGCTTTATGCTTCGTAGGATTTTATTAATGTTTTCGTATTGATAAATGTTGAATAATGAAGCGATACTAGAGGAATTCAGTTCATTCATAAGCGATAGATTTCACACAAATGAACCGAGTGGATAAATAGCGAATTTTGATATGTTTGGTTTGTTTAAAAGTGATGGTTTTTACATGAACAACCAAACAGGTCGAAACGAAGTCTTAACACATACCGGAATGGGTGTGTGGATAATGACTTCGGTATAAACCCGGTTGATGGGTAAAATTATGAACATAAGCGTAAACCGAGTAATGGGAACGCAAACTTAAAATCAAAGGACTCGGGTAACGAGTCATAATCGAAAGATGGTGAATTCGTGAAAAGAATTCAGAATAATTAAGTTCAACCATTATAAGGTTGAACGGGTTGAATAAGCGTAAACGCATACCGCATAACGGATGCGTGAAACGTGAGAATTATACTCCGGGTAATGGGGTAAAGTCGTAAAAAGAACATATGTGTGTAAAAGGTATGAGTTTCATAAGATTTCAAATTTGTGAATTTTTGAATCGATAACATAAGACACGTCGTTATGAATCCGGGTTATGGAATTACAAGTTAAATATATAGCCAAATGCTTTACGATCAAATAGGAATGAGTTTTGTGTAAAACGTACGAGTGTACAAGAAGTTACAGAAGTTTTAGTGAAAAAGGGTATAAAGGGAAAAAGTTGCAGCAGCCAGCCGTAGGCTTCGGCAGCCAGCCGTAGGCTACGACAGGCGTTCCCTGTCCATTTTGTTGATCATTGGCCGTAAGCTACGACCACTTGACCGTAGCTTACTGCGGGTGTTTTGGAAAATTTTTATTTTCGTTATTTTTCTGGCATTCGGACTATGAGATATGTTTTATGTTCCGTATAGCTTACGTTAATGATGAATTTTGATACTTAGGGGTTTAATATTACGATTTGGATAAAGATCAAGCTTGCTGATGAACCAGACACATCTGATGATCAAACTTCTGCGTTTTTGTTCTTTTGTTTATTTAATCAAATTTTGTAGATAGTTTCGAAATGTTCTGAATACTTATAAAGTTTATTAAACCCAAAATTTTTGTATGAATGTTTTCTTGCATTACTTATATAATGCAAATTTTTTTATAAATTCTTAGTTATGTAAGTGTGAGTCTTACATATCTTAACATGGCGTCTACCCATACCCACATGTTTAAAAAGTTTTTTCGACATCAAAGAGCCTGAGCTCTGATACCATAATTGTAACACCTCACCCCGACTAGGGCCGACGTGTCACTTATACAGTAATCAGATCACAAATATAAATCCATTAATAATAATAAAACATTACAATTACAATATTATAATAAATCATAACATCCTTTATTTTTCATTAAATGAAATCTTTGATCTTGATCTGAAAAACTTGTGAGTCTTTTCTCCCTTGATCCATCTTTCCTAGTTTTCCACGAATAAACCTGTAACCTAACGTACATAAAAGACATATGCACGCCTGAGTAAAAGTTACTCAGAAGGACAACAACACAACTATTAGGGAATAGGTTTTTGTAATTATGGATCCAATATTCTAAGGTGTTGCCTGGATTTGTTATCCTTAGAGGGTAGTGCAGGGACTCAGAGGATCAAGGATCCTTATTATTACTTGTGATTTGTATCACCCTGAAAATATTTTATATTGATATTTCATGTTTACTTTGATGGTAAATAATATTGACATAATAACTAAGACAATGTAACTTGGTTAAGTTGTTGTGACTACTAGTACTTAGTAAACTTATAAAGAAAACATGGATGGTAAACATGCATTGTTAAATGAAACAAACATGAGGGACTAAAGTGTGTTAATGGGAAAACTAGTTTAATTAAAACAAAAGAAATAAAAACACACAGGATAATGATGTGTGCGTATGTGTGTGCGACCAGAACAGGGAAAAAGGAGAAGATCCCTAGCTCTTGAACATTACTACAAAATCTATCTAATTCAACAAAAAAATCAAAGTGATTTTGGTGCATGCTTGATAATTTAGAGTCTACAACATCATCTCATCATAAGGTATGTCAAAATCCAGTATATATTGAAGTAGTGATTTCCTGATGAACCTTATGATGTGCAATTGAAGAAGGGATTGTTGAACTTGTGATAAAATTTGTAGTTCCTACATGATTTGAGGCAAACCCTTGATGAATGATAGTAGAACAAATGCTTTGATTATGTATTAGGGTTAATATGCACATGTATGTGTAAGTAGGTTTTGATAAAAGATTGAATCCATGAAATTGGAGGGTTAAATTTGGGTATATGAACTCATAACAAACGGAATTGTGATGCTAAAGCATTTATAACGAGTGTACCTTCTTGTTTAATGAGTTTTCATGGTTAGAAGTTTGCTAAAATTTGACTAACATAGTTGAATAAAAGTTATGCATACAAGGTGTTTGACAAACACTTAAATGAAATGTCAATTGTGAATGCTAAACGAATAACATTGATAAAAACTTATGATTGAAAGTTTGGCAAGTATACGTGCCATGAATGTGGACAATAAAGTATTAGTGATAATTAGGTTGCACTCTTTAGGTAACTCGAGTGGAACTTCGGACTGTCAAATCGGGGCGGACACGCGTTTGATGGGAAAGTTTTAAGGTACGTGGCTTTATGCTTTGTAGTATTTTGTTAAATTATGTGTTATTTGTGTATGTATGAACAATGGTGTAATACTTGTTAGGGCATTGATTTTTAATAGTCTGGATCATGTATCTTGAGATTTAGCCTGGACCACTGATCCTTAATGGATGGTGCAGGAAGTCTAAGGAGATAACAAGCTCAATTAGGGGATAACGAGCTCAATTAGGCATATCATACACACAACACTTACACTCTCTCTCGCAACATTGAAAACTGCTCTCAACGCCCACACTAGAATTCCACTGTAACGAGCTCACTATCTTCCAAAGTTATATTGAATTCTTGGTTATTTGTTCAATCTAGTTGGTGACCGGTAGTTTCCATCACCAGAGGTTTTCTGTGCCGGAGATCTTATAAGGATCAAAGGCTTTTTCCTCGTACAAATCTTGGTGTTCATAGTCATTTTCACTTTATAATTAATTACATTGTTGTTCAAACACATAAGCACTCTACCTCACAATCAAAATTTGGTTACATTATCCTTAAACTGATTTTTGACCATAACAATTTGGCGCCCACCGTGGGGCAAGTAGTGCTTCAATTCTAAAACTTTTTGTGTTCATTTCTGTTCATCTTCATCAACTCCATGGCCTCACAAGGAAAATCCACTTCAAGTTCCATGCCGGCGGTTACTTCATCTCAAACCAGTGCTTCATTGCCTCACATTCCCCCACCATTCCAGGAGAATGTGGAAAATGCTCAGAAAAAGACATCATCTGTCTTCCAAGGATCCAAAACTTCTACTACTTCATCTTCTACTAATACTAATAGTGATATTTTTGTTTTGTTTTCCCAGATCAAAAGCTACATGGAGCAGCAAGACAAAACCAACCAGAGGATCCTTCACAAAATTGATGATATTAAGAAGCAAAAGAGGCCAGCAGAGGATCAGTCTCCATTGGTGTCTAGGATGTTGGACTTTGTCACTCCAGCAACTACAACATAACAAGAGTATCAATCACATAATCTCAAGGATCCTCCACTTACCAGCAAGGATCATTGGCGTCACTGAAAACTATCACTATCAAGTATATTGAACAATAATGTTTACAAATTCGGATGTTGATCAAGTGTTGTACAATGTGAGCTAATGTGAGTGTGTATTCGAGAGCTGATATTCGAGAGTATGTGTGTTTCTGCTAACAACAATCTATATATCTAAAAACTTGATCAACCCCTTTAAAATGAAATAACAACCAAGTCCGAACAAGTAGGGTGACCACATCCAAGCTAGTTTACGTTGAACCAATTCCACACATGCAGCATCTTCAACGATGTGGACTGAGATTCTCTTCATGACTTAGTCCATATCGTCCATGACCTGCATAACATCATGAAAAAATACAGAGAACAATTGTTAGAGAAGTTGTAAAATAATAAGGATCCGTGATCCTCAGACTTCCTACATCATTTGTTAAGGATCAGTGATCCAGGCTGGTCTAAGGATATGTGATCCATAGTTAATAAAAATTATCCCCTAACAGTTCATCTGTTGTAAATGGTGAAAAACTAATCAAATATTCAGAAATAGTAAAGGAACTTGCAAAATCTTTCGATTCCTTTAGTATAATATAGGTACCAAGAGAAGAGAATGCTGGGGCAGACGCTTAAACAAATTTAGGATCAGCCCTGAAAATCCCATAGGATATAAAGATACCTATCATTCACATCCTCTTTCCTACAATTGGGGAACATGATGCAATGGAGGTAGAAAAGGATACTCCAGCAGAATCTAAGGATCCACAACTGGTCTCAGGATCATGAATCCTTACAATCATGAAATTCATTGAAAATAGAGAAATCCCTACAGAAGAAAATCCTAGAGCCTTCAGAAGCAGGTATCTTAATTTACTATATTACATGACACTTTATATAAAAAGTCTCTTGCAGGTCCCTATTTACGATGCATCGAGGATCCTGAAATCCAAGAAGTGTTAAAAGATTCCGATGGAGATTGTGGAAACCACACACGTGGTAGGGCATTGTTCTCTAGAATACTCAGGACAAGTTACTTCTAGCCCACAATGAAGAAAAACACTATTAACTACTCAAGGAAATGTGATGCTTGCCAAAGGCACAACAACATTCTACATGAGCCAGTGGAGCCTTTATATCATATTATCTCTCCTTAACCATTTATGAAATGGGGAATGGATATAGTGGATAAGTTACCAAAGGCACGAGGTGGAAAAGTCTTATATATACAGCAGAACAAAAGTCAGGATACAGGATCCTTAAAAACAAGCAATGTCACAAGTTCAGGATAAAGGATCCTTACCTCGGTAAAAGACTCATGGAGTTGCCTCTCCATTTCGAAGGAATCACCATCAGGCTCAGCAGTCTTCTTCCTCTTAGAGCCAGCCTTGGCTCTTGTGGTCACCATCCGTGGCTCCTGGAAGCTTAGGCTCTTGGAGGGCTCCTTCTTAGCAGAACTAGCGGAGAGGATGCTATCAATGTCATCTAGGCCGAACTTAGTGGCGGATTTGCTAGCAGACTTCTGAGCACTTGTGCAACAAACAAACAGATAAGTATCTAACTCTTACATTTTATTTGGTTCAAACTACAAACTCTGTGATTACTTACTTGACATGATGTAGGAGGACGTGGTTTCTGCTTCTTTTTCTTCTTCTTGAGAATCCCTGATTCTGAACTTGAAGGTTCTCACGAGTGGATCAAGGGCAAGGAAAGCTTCAACTCTCTTAAGGTTCTGGGAAGATCAACTAACCGTGCAAAGTTCGTTACTGCAAACAAAAAGAAAGATCGGTCAGAATTAATATAAGGCACAAACGGGGATATCTGAGGATCCTATATCCTACCCTTCATAATCCACTTTTTGGGTAAAGAATCCCCATTAGTGATTGCATCCCTTCTCATGAAGAACTGATTCTTCCAAGTGGAATCGTTTTGGGTGGTTTTGTGGATCGGAATCGGCTGATGGGGTTTTGACATGAACAAGAGCCGGCTAGAACTATGGGTGACCAGGGAGTATAGGTAGGCAAGCTCAGATAGACCAAACTCAAGTTCTTCTCTTTCCAGGATCTCTTCAATGGTGAAGAGTTCCCTCCATAACATCTGCATTGCTTGGCTATAGCTCATGCCGGTTAAGGTGAAGAAGCGTTGAGTGAGATTGGGGAATGGATATGAAAACCCTAAGATGAAGGGGAGTGCCGGAAAACAGAACCAGGTCCGAGAGATCGCATCGCTGTGATCAAAAGGGTCAAATGGTCGAAAGACGGTTCCCGGAGGGAAACAGGGCTCGAGGTTTTGGAATTCTGGGTCGGTAAATTTGCAAATCTATGAAGAAGAATTCATCAGCAGGTTTTGGGACTTGACTTCATCGTCCTTGTCTGGGCTTACTCCGATGGACGATCGTGTACCCATCTTTTCCATGGAATCAGAGAAAAAAATGAAGAACAGAGAAGAGAAAGAGTGAGAAGGATACCTGAACAATAATCGCTGAAGTGAAGTTATATGCTGGGTTTCTTGATCATTAAAAGAAATGAGAAGTTATCAAGTCCCTATTTTCGCAATGATGGTTATAGCATGCGAGTCCCATCGATAGCCCATAACGGCTATTTTGAAATTGAAGGCAATAGGACAGTTGTGATCAACCATCACACCCGCCATATTGGGGGCATTTGTTAGGGCCTAAGTTTTAATTATTATGGATCCCATATTCTGAGGCATATTCTGGATAAATTATCCTTAATGTGTAATACGGGTTGCTCAGAGGATCAAAGATCCTTATTGTTTATTATGTTTATATGTAGGGAAATTACGTGGTAGACCAAGTCAAAGCTGGGATATCGCTAAGAAGCCGTTAGAAGCTAGCACGTGCTATTCCTCAAACGGCTATGGACGAAGACGTGGGTCTAGCGAGAATATAGCACTAAGTTGTTATTTTTATATGCAAAGGGATTGATCAAGTTATACACTCATATACACACACTTTACGCATGGAGCTTACACCAGTCAACACTCTCGTCGAACACACATTCATCATTGTACCAAACTTGATCAACTTCCGAAGTTGTATTGAATTTTGCTAGCTAATATATTTGGTGGTCGATAGTTTTCACCACCCGAGGTTTTTATGACGACGATCTACTAGTGATCAAGGACTTTTCCTCGTATAAATCTTTGTGTTTCGTTTACATTTCGAGTTTTACAATCATTACATTCATACAAAGCACTCTACCTCACAAACAGATTTGGTTACGTTATATCCTTTCCTTCAATTGCGTTTAGATTCTGCTCCATATTTTAATAATGAAAAAAAAAATATACGACATATATATATATACACACACAACTAATATGCTAACTCCCACATGATTGTAGGAAATATGGTAATGTAGGACGTGGTCAGAAAACTGGCAGAACATGCAGCGATAAAATCTTAGCTCGTAAAACTGCTACACCAAAAAAAAAAAAAATTGCCAAGTTTTTGAGGGTTATTCCGGCTAAAATTTATCCTCATTAAACGACTAAAATCATCTCAAAAACAGTTATTTGTGTAAAAAGTAGAGGTTGGTGAGCGGCGAACAATTTATTAATAATTTTCTTCTAAATAGTTTTTCCCTAGTTGATAATTTAATAACTAAATTTTAATTACTTAAGAAAAAAATTCCCAGAATCTTATGCTAATGAATTGGATTCATTGTGGGTAATTAATCAGATTGAAGAATATAAGATAGTAGTCTTTCAAAAGTTAAAAAATGGTGGCGTCCCTTTGGTATATGTTAGTATGACTTTGAAAATAATAGAAAGAATTTTGAAGAAAAGATGGATACCAAGATTTCAAATGTTGAGTTTAGAACTTGGAATTTGGAATCAACCTACATTGCCTATATCATAATCATATCAATGGATCATAGACTAAGAATATTTTCTTTGGAGAGGGTCAAGTCAAAGTTCATAGCATTTTGACTTTACAGACTCAAAGAAGATGTCATTTTCTTTTTTTTTTTTTCTTTCACAAACATAGATCAATATTACCTCAACCAAAGAGCTTGTCAATTTTTACTCTTTTCTGTTATTTATTTTGTATTATTATTTTTTGCTTTTAAAACTTTATTCAAACATTAAGCCGAGTTCGAGCTAAAGGTAATAATTGTTGACTTTTGGTAGTTAAAGCTAGGGTTGTTTAGCTAAAGCTTAACTCCCAACTCGTCCATAATTTAAAAAGCATAAGACGCTCTGGGGCGATAGGGACATCGAGCAGATAGGAGGCAAAAGGCAATGAATGACACACACATCATGTGCGCTAGGAACAAATTTTCACGATAATTTTCAAAATTACTCATACGTCAGAATTTTACTTTTTTTTTAACGGCCAACAGAATCAATCCCGAGCACTCTCGGGGCACCCACTGGACCAAACGGAGTACTCCGAGAGTAACCCGGGTCAACCACCAATTCCGGGGAAAACCCGGTAACCCACCCGCCCGTAGGCACGACGATGAAATTACCGGTAAAACCCGTTTGGCTCAAGGATCCAACCCAGGTTTCCCTGGGTCTCCTATCATTGCCCACCAATGCCTCACTCTGCACCAAGTGGGAGTTGAACTTGCATCTCCCAAGAGAAATGCAAGTCTTCCACCACTTGATCTAGAGATCATTGACAAGTCAGAATTTTACTATTTAAATGTTTCAACATTCTTTTACAATCCAATATACGAAACATTGGATAGCATATGTCATAAAGGCATGATAAAAGATATATCCTGGGTATTAGAAATGCATATCGGGAAGTTGTAACTACTACATAAAATATACAAAATATACAAGTCTATAATTCTAACCCATTATTCAATAGATATTATATGCAAAAAGATTTACACTTCATTTTTCTTTCTTGTATATTGTTAGTTTGATGCTATGTAATTTGAAACACTTGTGATTTGAGATTGTAGTGAACTTTTTTTCCAACTTCGGATAGCCATACAAAGTTCTTAAGCAAAAGAGTAAATACGAACCGAATACGAGCTCAACTATCTACCCAGATCGAGGAGGGTTACAAGCTAAAACGGCACAGTTCGTGAAGCAACTCTAATTGAAGTATTGAGTAGCGTTTGGTATGAAAGAATAGAAGGTTGAATGAAATAGATCATTCTGATGGAATGGAAATAAACATGTTTGGTTACCATGTGATAATGGAATGGAGCATTCCAAATGAATGTAACTCACTCCTTTTAAATATAACAATTTTCATTCTTTACTAAGGGGGTGTTTTTTTTTTCATTCTTTCAAGGAATGGAAAGAAGTATATTATTATTATTATTATTATTATTATTAAAATTTTTATTATTAATTTTTACCATTAATATTATTATTATTATTACAACAATTATACTTTTGTCGTTTTTAATACAATTGTGTTTCTTTGTTTCGTCTTTTTTTGTTTATCAACTTATACAAAGTAATGATTAATTCTATTCACATATGAGTAACCAAACATCACAATGGAATGGAATGATTCATTTCATTCCGTTGTACATTCCATTACCCCGTCCATTCCATTCACTCATCCATTCCATTACCCCATACCAAATAGACCATATGGATTTATAGTGGTATGTACAAGATGAGCTTCAAATTAATATGGGCTAAAGCAGGTTTGGGCTTGAGTGTACGCATTGCGGCTAAGTTTGCTAAAATAAATTTCACTAAATTATTTCTTATTACTCCTATACCTCTTGAATATTGTAAGCAAACGAACCGATGTGGACATAATCACTTTGATGAGCCCAAAACACTCTCCCAGCCCAAAATGGTCTAAAAATGAGAAGATGAAAAAAAAACTCATTATTTTATTCTCTATATAATAATGATAAAAAGTTATTTTCTTGTTTTTTTAACCGTGTAACAATTTAATAATTTATACAACCCAAGTAATATATAATGTCACCGAGAAAGTTTTTTCTAAGTTACATGTTCATTAGAGTTCAAGTCTCGCCCTGAACATTAGCATATTATTAGAAGTAAGTTAGATTTTTTAAGAAAATGAATTAGTCTCTCTACTAAGGCTGTGGGGTGTGGTTTTCCTTCACCACCTTCATCCTCCCCACCAATGAACAAACAACAACAATACACCTCAACAACAACAGATCAGGGTAGACGGGGAGGAGGGGGTTCCCCGTTAGAGAGGAGGGCCACCTCAGCACCCTGACCCCTTCCCCACTCCCACACCCCAAAGCCTAATATCTCGTGCAAGACGCAACACACACCCATTCGACCAAGGGACACCATCTTCCACTCTAGACAAAGTCAACTAAAGGCTTACCTACTTTCATTGACATGTACATAGACCACTATTTAAAAAACAAAATCTTGTTTGCTCGGCCACCATCATAGCCGGTGGCTAGATCTTTTGTTCGAACACATAATATAGGTACTGATTGTGATGAAAATACGAACCAAGCCAAATTCATTGGATCGTCGTTAAAGCTGTCATGCACCACTACGATCATTGGCCAACTTATTCACTCTTGTTTATTCATATCTCACTTTGAGTTTTTGTTCTCTTAGGGTGCTTCTCATTGTAAGTCGGCAAACACAGCACATACTTTACACAAATCATGTAAAACTTTGGTATTTATTTATGGAGCCAAGTAAAACTTTGGCGATGCATCTTCTTCATTACCAGTAAAGATATAAGTGATTAACATGTTTTAGTTGCATACAAAGTGTCTAGATCATTCAAGTTCAAGATACATTTCAAAATTCAAAAAACAGTTCCACTACTTAATATTCATAACTTTAAGAACCTTCTTGATTCTCTTTACTTGATTCCCCCTATTTCTGACCAAAAAACTAATTGTGCAAATCCTATGAAATCTTCATAAATCTTATCACAATATTATAGATGTCATCACTAATCAACATTCTTCTCCTTCCTTCTATGGAACTCATGATATCTTGATATGCTTCTTGTTCATGAATCTTGTTTAATTTTTTAATTTTTTTTACACCCTCTCTAAACCGATCCTAAATCTATACAATGTCCACCATGGGACTAGAACTCCCGAACGCATTTATTACACACACTGATACCACTAGGTTACAATTGATTCAAGTGTCGTCTTCTTTTCAACATGCATGATGATAACCTCAAGTAATTTATAACAATAAAATGAACAAATTCAAATCCTTAATTTAATCACAGATTTTCGCCAAAAACTCCACAAATATTTGTTGAGTTGATATGTTTTAAAGTGTCATACATATTACTTGTTTGCATGTGTGGTATGAATGATTGCATATGTCCTTGTGTATTTGGCCTTTAGGTGTGATTTCACGGTCCTGGTTAGTGTGTTAGAGAAGACGTCATGGTGATTGACGTGAGCTTAAATGTGACGAATGTACATGTTATTAAATGTTTAGATTAGAACTCACTAGCATAAGCGGGCTTATGTTAGCGTGTACTCGGGGTGTATAGCGTTGAGTGGTAAATGGAAAAGCCTAGTTTAAGTGTGTGACCAGAGGCATCAGGCATGCGTTGGCCATTTAACTGAGGATAGATGTAGGCATGGCTCATTTGGATGAACTTTGGATTTTCTTGATTTCTTGACGAGTTTGAGAGTTTCATTACTATATTACTTCACTTTCGACTTCCGTAGCTCCATTGTTAGGGGTAGGGGTGCTCCATTTTTCATCACTCACCACACCCAATCATCAAACGACACGTCATCAAACTTGGTTTCATCACTAGTGATGGATTGTAGTGGGGGTGCCCATCACTCACCACACACTCATCTCCATCGAATATGGTACAACACCTTCAATTCTTCACGTGTCATGGTGGCCACTCGTTTTAAAGTTCACGCGTTATAAAAGATGGTGGCGGTGGTGTATCACAGAAGTCCACGCGTGATAAAAGCTTCTTCACGCTGCGCCCTAGGTGGCCTTAGATGGTTGCCTTTGATTAAGAATTATGGTGTAACTGTAAATCCAATAAGTCATACACCAGGGCTGCAAACAAATCTAACGAACACGAACAAGGCCTTGCTCATGTTCGTTTGTTAAGGAATTAAATGTGTTTATGAACACTTACCGAACGAGATTTTGTGTTCATGTCCATTCAGTAAGGAAATGAATGTGTTCGTTTGTGTTTGTTCATTAATTTTAGGTATTGAACCTTCATGAACAAAAATGTGTGTACGTTAACACAAATGAGTAAAAACGTGCGTGCATGAACACAAATGAAAGTATTTCGAAGTATTTATACATTACACTACTCTTTATTATATATTTTGTTTAGTGGCGAAGCTTTAAAAAAAGTTCGGGGGGTCGGATTGTAAAGGACCTAAAAAAAAATTCGATCGCGTAGTTTCGATGTGTGTGTTCGGGTCGGAAGTCGGTGATTCGATTCGGGTCGGGTCAAACATTAATATCAAATAAAAAACGTTCTCAAACATTAAAACGTAAACATTATTTACAAACAAACGAACAAAGACACCAAAACATTAAAAAGGAGAGAGGAAGGTGGGTACCCGGTTCTCCTAGATGAAGAATTATAGTTCTGCCCGTCTTTCTCATAGCATAATCTAATAACAAAACAAGTTAACAAATCACCCTAAATTTCAAACTCTGATTTCTATTTAAATCAAATCACAATAAGATTAAACAAATAAAATTAGACATAATTACAGAAAGATTCAACAAGTTTAGGGCAAAAATTCGGACCAATTTCACCCATAAGTTCAACCTAAATCACATAAATTACAGCCCTAAATTAAACCTAGAGATAAAAAAAAAACACATACCTTTAACCTTATGAAGATTAAAGAAGTCGAACAAGAGTACAAGACCACAACAACGAGCAGTGTTTTGGCTTCTGTTCTCGAACAAGAAGCTGAAGTCGAACAGTTCTGGAACATGCGTTTTCCCCCCTTCTGCAGTTCTGGCTTGTGGCTTCTGTTCTTCTGGTCGATGTCCCAAAGTAAACGAATTTGGGTTTTTTTTTTGTTTTGATAGAGTGGGCTTTTAAGTTGTGCTATATAATGATTTGATTTGGATTACGTAATATACATTCTAGTATTCTACCAAATATAATGATTTAGGCTATAATATTTGGGCTAATTAAATATTTTATTTGGGCTATATAAATAAAAAAATTTAAACCGGGGGATCGAAATCATATATACTTAATTTTTTTATAAAACCGGGGGGTCGAAAACGTATATACCTACAAAATCCTATACGAAACGTACATATATAACACTACTAACCGAAAAGTTCGGGGGGTCGGGCGCCCCCTCCCGCCCCTTAAATCATGCGCCCCTGATTTTGTTAGTGGTAATTTTGAAGTATCTATATAAAATATCAAAATTAAAAACTCTAATGAACTGTCGAACACAAACGAACATATTACTGAACGTTTACGAGCATTTGTTGATTTAAATAAACGAACAAAATTTCGTGTTCATGTTCGTTCATTTATTAAACGGAGGAATTCTCAGCCAAACGGTTCATGAAGTGTTCACTGGACATTAATTTTGTTTGTAGCCCTAGATTATAGGGTGTGATAATTATGTTAATATCTTTAAATTTTTTTGGTTTATTCTCGTTGTATAGGATTGTACAATTTTCCTTGCTACTTGATATACATTAACCATAGTTTAATTAGTAATTTATATTTTCACATCTGATATTTGTACGACTTCAGTAAATGCTTGTTCAAGTCTCAACATAATTTCTATAGATCATGGTAATCTAGTTAATCTTTTTGAGTTTAGGCTTAAAATTGGGGCCCCATAGAAGCCCAAATCGCAAATTTAACAAGGTTTTACTTGTTATCGGTTTATATTATTTTTTATTTAATCATATGGTATTTGGTATATGTTCATTATTTATTGTATAGTCATAGTGATCTAATGTTTGAAAGATTGGGAAGATGTGTGAATGAACTTATTTGAATTTTATATCATTCGTAGTGGTGAGTGATGTGAGCGTTTTTTTACCCCATCATGCCACATAACGCCGCCGCCACTGCCCGAAAATCGCAAATTTAATAAGGTTTTACTTGTTATCGGGTTATATTATTTTTATTTAATCATATGGTATTTGGTATATGTTCATTATTTATTGTATAGTCATAGTGATCTAATGTTTGAAAGATTGGGAAGATGTGTGAATGAACTTATTTGAATTTTATATCATTCGTAGTGGTGAGTGATGTGAGCGTTTTTTTACCCCATCATGCCACATAACGCCGCCGCCACTGCCCGATGGGCGTTTTGGGCTTGGGCGTTTCGATGAAAAAGCTGGAAAAGTGGAAGTTTTTAAAATTTATCCGTTGAGCAATGGTAATAAAAAAATATTTTTCATTTATTTTAATCAACTTTTCACCAATTTAAACCCCAACTCAACCTATTTTTACACACTTTTTTTTACAAACTCTTCTCTTATTCTTTATAAAAAAACATACTATGCATCCCTTCTGTCCCCCTTTTAGTGTTCCGTCTCGGCCAAGCAACACAAATTCATATCGCCCGAACACCACCCAAACACTACCAACCTATAATTACCAGATTGCGATCAATACACGATGGGGTACACGCAACTATCGGGACAAGGATTCGCTATCAAGCAAGTGGACCGATATAAATGGCAAATGCCATGGGTTTCAAGAGGTCTTCCAACGTATGAAGGACAATTGGGGTAACGGTCAAAACGATGCGGATATTTTAACAAAAGCATTGGACGAGTACAATTCGACATGAGGGACATTCGCATACTTGAAGTGTTGAGAGCTTCTACGTGGAAGTCCTAAATGGGCTAACATACCAACCATGACGTCTAGTAGTAGGCGCAAGACGAAACGGTCCAAAACCTCATCTTCGATTGTTCTGGAAACGCTCATTTTCGATGCTCGAAACGTTGATTTAAACAATACTATCAATGAGGATGGAGAGGAGGAAGAAATGGATTTGCCCCAACCTCCAGGTAGAAGAAGTGGGAAAAGGGGGGGAAGGGTGAAGTCGTCTTCGGCGGGTGCCAAAATGAAAAAGATTTCGAGGAGATGAACCGAGGACTTCAAGATATACGAGACATTGGACATAGGCGTTTGGAAACATTGCAAGAAAGAAATGCTGAAAATAAAAAAGTTTGTCGCGAATAAAAAAGCGAGGCAAATGGAGATAGACATCGAGTATATGTCTAAACCAATCGCTCACCTCTAAGGAGACGCCTTGATCCTAGCACAAATGCGTAGACAACAAATCCGCGACAAATACAGACTTTAGAGCTTTAATTTTTTTAACCATTCGTATGTTTTTAGTACTTTTGCATGTATTGTCTTTATTTTTTTAGTATTTTAATTAATGTTAATGTATTTTTTGTTTAATGAAATATTATATGTTTTATTTTCCTAATTAAAAAAAGAAAATAAAGTAAAAATAAATAATTGGGTAATGATTGAATGAGGCATTATACCACTACACCATTTTGAACTTTACCTTTCATAATGTCTCATGCTGACTAGGATGCCACATGTCGGATCATGCTTAAGGAAGAGGCATTAGACCATAAGACCCCCGTAGTGGACAACATTTTAGGCGTTTTTTTACCCTCATAACTCCTACCCACGCCCCCATGAACGCCCCCTGGGCGTTTTTTTTTTGAAAAATTGACTTGAGCATTTTGTTTAAAACACCAAAATTCGCACAACATTCAAAAAACAATCGTTGCTTTCGACGGTAACAAACAAAAGAATTTATTGTTAAGTTAATTCCACTTTTTAACCTATAAAACATCCCACTTTTCACTCATTTTTTTATAAACTTTACCCTCCTCTCTTCTATACTATTTCAAATTTTATAAAAAGATTAAATCATGAATCCCTTCCGACCCCCTTTCGGTGTTCCGTCTAGACCCGGTAACCAAACTACATATCACCCGAACACCACCCAACCGCAACCAAACTTCAATTTCCAAGAAATGGACCTGAGTATGTTGGCGTACGCACAAATACTAGGCATGAGCGGTTCGCAACCGTTCTTTCACGGCCCACACGGATTTGCATCCATGGGCGGTTCGCAACCGTCTCAAGAACAAACCGAGCCCGATGTTGAAACGGTACCGGAGACACAACCCGAGCCCGTTGCCGATGTATCTCAACGTGGGAAAATGTCTCATAAAAAAGGTCCCAAACGTTCCACACCGGAATCAAACCTACCTAGCTTGGACAAAAGACGAGGAGTACGTGTTAGCACGGGTGAGGCTCGACGTTCGGATGGCCCCGAAGTTGGTAACCGTTATAAAAATATATTTGTTTAATTTTTTTTAAATAATTCATAACCATTTATTTTTATTTTTTAAGAATATAACATTATATTTTTATATTTTTTTTGTAGCAAACTATCAAACTTCACAAATTTTTTGGAATAAAACTCGTGATACTTTTTTTAAAACGAGGGGTAAAGGTGAGTATCGGGACAAAGATTCGATATCTAGCAAATGGACCGATATAAACAAGAAATGTCATCAATTCCAAGAAGTTTTCCAACACACGAGCGATAACTGGGGTAGCGGACAAAACGATGCGGGTATTTTAACAAGAGTGTTGGAAGAGTACAACCAAACGAGAGGCGTTTTCACATACTTGAACTGTTGGAAGCTTTTACGCGGAAGTCCTAAATGGTCAAACGTACCGAGCATGGTGTCTAGTGGTAGACGTAAAGCAAAACGGTCCAAAACATCATCCTCTGTTGATCCAGAGACACCCACATTCGATGCTCGAAACGTCGACATAAACATTAATTTGAACGACGACGAGGATGTGGAGTTGGCCCGACCGCCCAGTAGAAGAAGTTGGAAAAAGGGGGAAACGGGGAAGGCGAAATCGTCTTCGTCTAATTTCGAAATGAAACAAGATTTCGAAGAGATGAACCGACGTTTACAAGACATTCGAGACCTCGGTCATAGGCGTTTAGAGACCATGCAAGAAAGAAACGCCGAAACAAAAAATTTGTCGCGCTACAAGAATCGAGTCAAATAGAGAAAAACATAGAATTTTTGTCTAAACCGATCGATCACCTCGTAGGAGACGCGCTGATCCTGGCGGAAATGCGTCGGCAAGAAATCCGTGACAAATAAGGATTTTAGATTTTATGTGTTTTTTCTTGCATTTTTCGGTTTTTTATTTTTTTTTTTATTTTTAACAATGTATTTTTTTATTTAATGAAATATTATTAGTTTTAATTTGGAAAAAAATAATAATTGGGTAATGATTGGTTTGGGCATTATGCGGCATTATACCACTACACCCGTTTTAAGATAATGCTCACATGCAGACTGGACCGCCAAATGGCGCAAAATGCCCAAGGTTGGGGCATTATCTTCACTCTCCCACTACATATGGTCTAAATAATGGGCATTATAGGGGCGTGAAGTGGCTTGATAATGCCCCAAACACCAGCCATGTAGGTTTTATAAGGGCATGAAGATGGAATGAGAGCATTAAGGGGTTTTAACCATTATACAATTTTTAAGGGGTATTATGATGTTGATATGGCGGAAAATGCTGGTTAGAGGGCATTAACCATTACAAATGGCCTTATCATAATGTCCCACTAGACATGATCTTATGGTTGATACTAATAAGCTTAGACCTTTAGACACCACCAAATATGTACGCTTAATAATATATATATACATATACATATATATATATATATGGGAAGTTTCAAATGAAAACCACTTTTAACGTGAAAACTCGAAAACTAACTAAAAAAAGCTTAAAAACACACCATTTTTTTTCATTTTTTATAAAAATCGCATGTTTTTTTATATGAAATTTAAAAAAAAAATTGTAGTACATATGTGTAATAATACACATGTGTAGTATTACACATGTACACTACAAATTTTTTTTTTGAAAATTTTTTATTTATAAAAAATGATGAAAATTGGTATGCAAAAAAAAATTAGTATGTTTTTTTTTTTGCTTTTTTAATTAGTTTTCGAGTTTTCACAATAACTAGTGGTTTTCATTTGAACATTCCCCTATATATATATATAAGGTAGGGTTCATGCGAGAACCACCTTTATTGCAAGAACCGTGAGAACCAATGTGAACACACCAAAAAAACCTAACCCCACCCCCCTAAAAAAAAACCTAACCCCTCCCCCCACCTATTCAAAAAACCTAAACCCCCTCCCCCACCCCCGAAAAACCTAAACCTCCACCCCCCCCCCCATCCAAGCTAAAATGCTAAAAACTAAACCCCCCCCCCCCCCAAAAAAAAAAAAAAAAACCTAAACCCCCACCCCCCATCCAAGCTAAAATACTAAAAACTAAACCCCCAAAAAACCTAAAAATTTTTTTAATATTTTTTACATTAAAATCGCTACTTTTAGTAGCCAAAAAACATTTTTTTTTATTTTAAAAAAAAAAAGAAGTTTCTTTTTGCTACTGAAAGTAGTGATTTTTTTATAAAAAAATTTGTGTGTTTTTTATGTATTTTTGGTTGTGTTCACACTGGTTCTCGCGGTTCTCGCAATAAATGGTGATTCCTAACAAATCCTTCTCCTATATATATATAAATATATATATGGTTTGTTGTATAGGGTGAGGTTCTAAAGTGAACACTAGTGTTTTTGTGAACTGAGTGAACAAATCCTGGCCATTGATTTACATCATCAAATCGTAAAATACACTAGTGTATTTTCATTATCAAATCTTGTCCATTGATTTACACTTATGTTTACACTTGTGTATTGATAATTAAGGTCTAGGATTAGTTCACTAGTGTTCACAATTAAGGGGTTGTTTACAAATGAATCTAACCCTTGTTGTATATGGGAAATGTTCTATGCATAACACTAAATATTGCGATAACATGTTGAACAAATTGAATCGCTCATTTTTTCAATCCTAAAAACCTAAAAAGTAAATGAAAATGTAACAAATGTAGGATTTATTGTTTCTCAGACTCGAATTCAAAACAAAATATAAATAATTTTCAGTTTTTATATAACCTACATATATATATAGGTTATGTGTAGGTTAAATCAACTTACATGTATGTAGGCTATGCTATGTATATGTAAAAATATATGGTTTTATATATATATAGGAGAAGGATCCGTTAGGAACCACCCTTTATTGCGAGAACCGCGAGAACCAATGTGAACACAACCAAAAATACCTAAAAATAGCTAAAAAACACACATTTTTTTAATTTAGTAGCGATTTTTAATGTTAGAAAAAATTTGCGTGTTTTTTTTATTTTTTTAGGGTTTAGTTTTTAGCATTTTAGCTTGGGGGGGGGGGGGGTGTTAGGTTTTTGGGGGGTGGGGGAGGGGCTTTAGGTTGTTTTTTTTTTGGGTTGGGGGGGGGGGGTTAGGGTTTTTTTAAGTTTTTTGGGGGGTTTAGTTTTTAGCATTTAGCTTGTGGGGGGGGGGGGGTTTAGGTTTTTTTTAGCTATTTTAGGTTGTGTTCACATTGGTTTTCGCGGTTCTCGCATGAATCTAACCCTATAAATATATAATAACATATGAATGTAAAAACATAATTCTCCTATATATTGAAAACTAAACCAAATGAACAGTAACCTACAAATACAATAAAATATTATATTCAGTTTTTTTTATGGTTTTGTTATCTTAATATTATAATAATTGTTATCTCCTTTACTTTTTAAGTCTGATAAGTTTGGTGTTAACTAGTAGTCGTATCGAAAATACCAGTTCGTTATCGGTACATGAAGGTAAAAACCAGCACCAGCCTGGTACATAAAACGCCAAAAGTCGGTACCAGATTGAGTTTGATAATCTTTTAGTTCGAGAAATTTGGTGCTGCTACCCAGTACCATTTGCTCATCCCTGATCACGGGTACCGTACGAACACCAACGGTATCGTACAACTTTTTTTAGTTTCCGGGGTAGGGATGAGCTCGGTGCCAACTGATACCGAATCGGTTTTGGTACCGAAAATATCGGTTACGGTATCGGTATATGAAGGTAAAAATCGGTAGCGAACCGGTACTAGGAACGCCAAACGTCAGTACCAAACTGGTACTTAGGATCTTTCGGTTCAGGAAATTCGGTATCGGTACCCATTACTATTTGCTCATATCTGACTACGGGCTTCTACCGAACAACATTATTACCATACAACTTTTTTAGTTGATTTTCTTTCGGTTAATTTTTAGTGTTTTTTTCTACATTTTCTTTTTATTCTTGTCAGCGATTCCGTGTGCAACGCGCTCGTATTGATTTCAAACACATATAAACACAGACTAAATAACAAAAAAAGTTCGCCGCAACGCGGGGGTTTTTATAACTAGTTTTAAAAAATTATAAGCTTAGATCCCAAAATTTAATGATTTAAAGTTATTATTTTTATTTTTGCAATAATTAGAGTTCTGTAATGTTTTTATATAATATTAACATACAGTTAGTCGTGTCAGAACATAGAGGGTTTGCTATGAAATAATGCAACTTTTTTGCCTGGCCCACAAATACATCTCGTGTCTGCTACTTTACATATCACCACCTTTTCGATTCAAATTTGCACAAGTGGACACATGGCCATCATATCATCCTTCTAATCTATAAAAGGAGACTAAGTGCTGACATAAGAAAAGCTTAGGTGTCAACCTCTTAGCTATGCCAACTAGGATTTTCTTATCTAATTATTACATCATCATAATTTTATTACTTCATTTATTTCATATTTAATTAATTTGACAACTTTAAAATTTAAATCCTGAATGATGAGCGGCCAACAAAAACAGAAAATCTCATTTCAAATTCAAACCAACCGCCTTCTTTCCCTTTCTTCTCTCTGTCTCTCAACCCTGGTTCTAGATCTGGGGATGTTGATTCTCCACCACCAATCTTCTCCATCGCCCACCTCCACCACAAATCTTCTCCACCGCCATCTCCCACAACACCAACACACACAAACCCTAATTCCTATGTTGCCGGTTTGATTATAGACACTTATCGGTATTATTTCTTGACGAATCATTTATAATCTTTTCTAATTTTAACATATTCTTTGACTTAGGTATATTGATTTTTGTCAATAGTTCTTGCTTATTCTGATGAAATTGTTGTTAAAGTTTAGATTTTTTATGGGTATTAGCGATTTCACGATCTTTGATGTTATTTAGTCGTCGTTTTTGCTTATTGTTATGAAATTGTTGTTAAAGTTTGGACATACTACCAGATGTTGACAGGTCTTCTTCTTCTTTCTTCATTTCATATGAGTTTTAGGGTTCATCTGTTTTAATCAGATTGGATTGGATTTTGATTGTAGTCAATACTTGACTGAGTTGTTGGAGGAGCATCAGAAGCTCTAGCCTTTTATGCAAGTTCTTCCAATATGCAGCAGATTATTGAATCAAGGTTCGATTTTGCAAATCTTGATTTTATTGGTTTGATGTAGATAGATAGATCTGTTTGGGAGGTTTTGCCCTGCTTGTCAAATTGTAGATAGATTGATTTTATTGGTTTGATGTAGATAGATAGATCCTCTTCTTCTTCTTCTAATCTTATGTCCGTGACTAGACTTAGTGATTAATGCAGGTCCAGATTAACTAAAAACAATAGTGATTAACAAGTTTAATAACTTCAGGCATGATGCGGAGTCAAAGAAACTATCTTTGACCTACTTGAGTTTCTCAAGAAGCAACGGGAAGAATGCCACCGTATTAAAGGTATGGTATCATCATTCTATATAAAATTTTATATACATCAAGCGATCAATAGAAAGGAATAAGACCGAACGAGGAATATAAGAAAACTAGAATTGCCAAAAGAAACGAGAGTTGGATGAATGGGTTTTACCCGTTTGATGTTTGCAGCGTCGTGTGTCGAACAAGGCGTAGGGTTTGCGAAGGGGAAGAAGAATCAGGAGAACATCGTTTGATGTTTGCAGCGTCGTGTTTCGAACAACTGTTTAACTTATTAATTATGAATCGCTTGAATTTAAGAGTTAAGATATTTATGTTGTCCATATGTTTTTACAATTCCGGATTGATTTGGTTAAAGTTTCAAACAAAGATGAATTAAAAAGAATTCTGTGTTGATAGTGTACTGTTGTCGAATTGTTTTGATCAAGTCTAATATCATTTCGGCAAAATCGAATTGAAACTGTTGTCTTTCAAATAGATTTCAAACTGTGTTGGATGTTTTCAGTATATTCGACTGATTCGTTTGAGTTCGGACTGTTTTCCATGGAATTTCGATATGATTCGGTGTGATTGGAAACAAGTTTTAGTGAAATTCGAACAGTTTTTGAGATCTGATCTGAATCTGAATCAAGTTTTTAGTAAGTAGTACATTTTGTTCGTAGTTCCGCTGTTAAGAACTGAATTGGTTGTATTTTCGGTCGAATTCGGTGACTTTCGGCTAAAGTTTGTGATACATTTCGGACTGATTCGAATCATTTTCGGTAATTTTTTTATCAAAACGTTTCTTGATAATCTGTTGTGATTAGTCTATATTTCATAAGGAAAGGTTATTGATAGTGTTTGCTGGAGACTTGATCGATAGAAGAATGAAAAAGATATGCAGATAGTTAATCAAAGAAGATGTTGTTTGGCTGTTTGTTTGAGATAGACTATCAGCGACACTTTGTTTATTAGCTACACTTGATTGTGTTCAGAAAAGTTTAGGGTAATAGTGTATAGACATAGAAAGTCTGTTGAGTTTAAAAAAACGAGAGTAGTTATAAGAGAATTGCATGTTATCGTTTAAAAATAAAAAAAAGATAATAAATAGATGGTGATTGTTATATCTTATTAGGGTTTTAAATAATAAACAAAGATTGTAATTGATGATTGATCATAGGACATTCTTGTGAACTGTGAAGTTTTAAGAAAATTTTGGGAACAGTGAAAGCTTATAGTATATCTAGGAATTTAAAAAGTCAATCGGGTTGCAAGTTAATATTTGTGTAGTTTTGACAATTGGGCTGCAAGTTTTTTTTAAATTCATATTTGACCAAAATTGGTCAAATAGTCAACTTTAATATCATTTATATAAACTATGTTTATGTTGTTTTGTAGATCCAAGCTGCTTTCTGTGCCGATGAGATTAGAAGGACCCAACCGACACCGCAAGATGAAATGCGAGATGAAATGGGACCAGGAGGTAATCATATTCCAGAGGTAAAGTTTCTTCGATTTTCTTTTTTTCATACTTTATAAGGTTTAATATCAAGATTCTTTGGTCCTTGGTTTTGAATTGGTGATTTCTTTGATTTCGTTTGTAAGTGCTCTAAACCTCATTTAGTTCTTTATGAATTTTTATGTTCAAACGGAGATTGATTATAATTATGTTTTTATTTAATGAATAATAAACAGTTTGATATCCGATAACAACATTCAGATTTACATATTATTAAACTCTCATGATTGATTACAATAATATGTTTCATTATACATCATATAGTGCTTACTTTTATGTTCTACATGTGATGTTGGTGGGATTTGAAAGTAATTCTAGGGGTTATGTTGTAAACAACATATGTATGAAGCTTAGTTTTTGTGCTGTTGCTTTACAATGACCAACCTATAAGTTTAGTGTAAAAATTGAATTGATGATTTGTATCACTTGAAAAGGAACCTGCAAGAGTAAGTTCCTCTTTTTTATTAGAAAAGTAAGATTGTGTTTGGCGAATAAGGTAATGACTCTACCCAGGAATCTGACTACTCATTTCAATAGTATTTATTTTCTTTGCTGTCAGGTTTTTAAACAATATGCTGACTTAATCTGGTCATTGAATCTGAAATCAATGAACCTTGGTGAGACTCTTATTTTCCATTAGTTTAGCTTTCGTGTTTTTGGCTTGAAATTTTACCATATAATGATTATGATTTGCAGTAAAGTTCGTCGGAGCGTCATCATTGGGCTACTAAGAGTAGCCTATTCATTGTGTTTGTGTTCTAATGAAACCGGGCAGTCTGAATCTCAACGGACTGACTTATTCAAGTATCGAAACTTCTCTGTAAGTTATTAAACTTATTTTTTGTTTTACCGGTTGAAACCTCTGTTTGTTGTGAAACATGTATTTGGCAAAGGTCTGTTTTATGTTTTGAAACCTCTGTTTGTTCTGAACAGATGTTAGAAAATAAAACAGTGGTTGATACATCTGTTGACTAAAAAGTCAACAGATGGATGAAAACAGATGTTTGAAACCACTGTTGTTAACATGTATTTGGCAAAGGTCAGTTTTATGTTTTGAAACCTCTGTTGTTCTGAACAGGTGTTAGAAAATAAAACAGCGGTTGATACATCTGTTGACTAAAACAGATGTTTATGGAGAAAACAGTGGTTGATACATCTGTTGACTAAAAAGTCAACGGATGGATGAAAACAGATGTTTGAAACCATTGTTGGGTTAAACAGTGTTTTATGAAGAAAACAGTGGTTGAAACCACTGTTGGGTTACAATGGTGGTTTGAAACCACTGTTTAGTTCAAACTTCTATGATATATGTCTTACTGATGTGAACCTTTCTGATATTATAATTGATACTCATGTAGGGTCATAGTAATCTAATACCTTTTTGCCCTCCAAAGGCCAATAACATTGCTACTATATGCTACACAAGTGGTACTACTGGAACACCAAAGGTGAGATTTTTTTTCTTTAGCATTCATAGTTTTACTTAAGATATTTTATAGGCTTGATAATGAAAATACTTATTTTATATGTACAGGGTGTGGTTTTGACACATGAAAACTCGATCTCAAGTGTTGTAGCCTCAACACTGCAAATTAAATTCAACTCCTCAGGCATGTGTGCTTCTACTTTATTACCAAATACATCGATCATTGCATATTAGATCTGGAAATTTGATCTCTTTATGAGCATATAGGTTGAAGAATTTGATTATTATTTGAACATATAGTTTTTTTATAATGCAAGTTTGATATGTTAATAGTTTCGAAATTAGAGAAGACAAAACGTTGACGTGAGTCGACCCAATCTGACTCATATTAAGAATGTGCTCATTTTGATGGTTATACTTTATTTTAGTTATTGTGATTTATTTGACTTGGACAGTTATATATTATATCTTCCGTTGGCGCATATATTATATCATACAATTTATCTATTACTTCATCTAGAAATTTCAATAAATGCAGTTTCAGATCGTTTAAGAATGTTGCAAAATCATTTATCAAAATCCCCTTTTTAGGAGGTGTGTCATATCCGACACTTGGTGTTTCTCCATTTTGTGTGTTATATGTTGTAAGATCAAACTTTTGTTGGTTTTTATTGAAATAAATGAAATAATGGCACTTTATAAAATTGTAATTTTTTGTTTTCTATGGTAAATCAGGGTGTTGCTTTGATAATCACAGTAATCCAGATAATTCAAGTTCCTAATCTCAAGGTAATCATGGTTTTTTCAGTTGGAGTTGGATTCCGGTAGTCAAATGTTGAATGACGTAATTACTTAAGATCTCCATGTTTTTCGCTTCAGTTTGTTTAATTTGGATTTTGGTGATATAATTTTACCAGGATTATTAGTATCATTTTCTCTAAGGTTAGAACGTAATCTTTTTCCATCCAAATGATCTATAGGTGGCGAAATGGGTCGGTTCAATAACGGGTCAAAACAGATTGTACTGCATTTCGAAATATTAATATAGTTACTGTATTTCAAGTTTAGGTTACTATTATTATTATATAATATATAGAATTTGATTCTTTATGCTTCCTCTACGAACATAATTAAATCCAATTTTCAGTATTAGCTCAAACAATACTTTTGTTCAGCTGCAAATTCAGTAGACAGCAGTTGGTTGCTTGCAGCAATAGATAGTTTAACGTCGTTAGAGGCTGGGAAGATCTGGTAGTTTCAAGGCACTATTGGGAGCTATTATTTTCTCACAATGGCACAAAAAATGATTATATTATATTGTTATGCATCAACAACATCAAGTCTGGGACCACTAGTTGTGAAAGTTAGCTTATTAAGTAGGGCTATAAAGTTGTTAATTTTATTTTTCTTTCGTTGGAAAAGTCCATAACTTTCCATTTTGCTTTAGGTTTCCGATAAGGGGGTATCTGACGCTTTATACGTATAATGTATTTTACTATAACCGTTTATGACAAGATAATGATAACATTTTTTTATTATTCAACCCGTGTAATACACGGGGTATTGGGCCGGGTATGGGATTTTACCAAAATATAAAGTAATATAAAAGTATAATAGTATCTAGACCAAAGTTTATTTTATATATTTAAACACTTATAATTTGATTGGTTATTTTTTGTAGAGGGGGACTCAATTTACTAAGGGAAATGTTTTGACATATAAATAAATTTCTCTGCCTGTGTCGTCTATAAAATAAAACAACCCGTGGGTACCACGGGTGATAATCTATTATATATTTAAACACTTATAATTTGGTTGTTATTTTTGTAGAGGCAACTCAATTTACTAAGGGAAAGGTTTTGTTAACTCGAAGGACATGCATCTTCAAAGGGACTCGACTATCTTTAAATTGTATATCCATTGTATCATTTTTATTTATGTAACATGAGACTTTGTATTTTATTTTATTTATACACTTGATATTTATCTCAAAAGTCTGGAGTGGTCTACATACTGTCTTTAACATTGTTTTATAAAGATATGTAACTAAACACAAACAATTTAAATGATGTATTATAATCTATTTCAATGGTTACTAAACCTACCCGTGTGGTCACACGGGCCCTACAACTAGTTAAATATATATAATTCATGTATTATTTTTTGCTTAACATCATATTCCCTTAGAATTTTAAATAGTGCTAATATCGAATCATTTGTCGCAAATGATTATGCATTGAAGTCATAAAATATATATATGAAATACAATTCAGCAGAGTTGTTTTTTTTAACAAATAATTTTTTTCACTTAAATACTTACACCTCTTAAGAATTAAACCTCTTCTCCCACAAAAAATAATCTCTTATCCATAAGCTATAGTGCAAGTGGCAATTCAGCAGAGTTGTTATATTGAGAATTTGAGATCATTAGATGACTTAAGATTCCGAGGAGCCCAAGCTAGCTTTTGGCCCATGGGCTTTACAATCATAACAATGATAAAATATTAACAACGCAATGTTTTTTACTTTTAATAATAAAATGTTAATAAAATATGGGTGATGATCAAATAGAAAGTTTAGTTTGGCTTGAAAGAATAGAAAGCAATAGGATTATGACATGTGTCAAAACCTAAAAATAAAGGGAAGTGGTATTTTAGTTAATTTTATCCAATATTCTCCCTTCTTCTGTCCCAGTAACTTCTAAACTCAGCCTTTTCAAAACCCACCATTTTTAACCTTTCTCTCAACTTTCTATCTTAATAATCACTACATTATAGTGCGATTTTCGCCACTAATCAATGATTCAAACACCCAATCAACGTGTTATTCAATTTTTTTGAAGAAACGCAATTTAATTTCATACAATATCTCATTTTTCCCGTGATTTTGAAGCGAATCACTCGATTCATTCGATTCAATTGCTTATAAGTGTTTCTAGCATTCAAATTTCGTTAATCGTTGAAGAAATCTGAAGAAATCGACTTCGATCTATGTAAGAAAATTTTGAATTGTATTTTTACGATCTATGTTTTTGAATTGAGTTATTGCATTTTACAAATGAATGACAAAACTACTTTTTTTTTTTTGTATTTTCAGTCCATTGCGTTTTAGAAACAACACATTTTATTGTGTTTTTAGCCCATTGCGTTTTAGGTAAAACACATTTTATGTATTTTTAGTTCATTACGTTTTAGGTAAAACACATTTTTATGTGTTTTTAGTACATTGTGTTTTAGAAAAAAAAAACACATTTCTTTGTATTTCTAGTCAACTGCGTTATAAAAACAAACACTTCTTTTGTGTTTTTATTACATTACGTTTTAGAAAGAAAACACATTCCTTTGTGTTTTTAGTCCATTACATTTAAAAAAAGACTTTTTTGTTTTTGTTTTTAGTCCATTACGCATTAGAAAAAAAAATACATTTATTTGTGTTTTTAGTCAATTGCGTTTTAGAAAAAATACATTTTTTTTTGTTTTCTGGCCATTGCATTTTAGAAAAAAAAAAAAAGACATTTCTTTGAGTTTTCTAGTCATTGCGTTTTAGAAATAAGACATTTTCTTTGTGTTTTTATGACATTGCGTTTTACAAAAAAAAGATATATATAATATAATAACAGGATAAGTAGTTTGACCACATAGAACGACTCTTAAAAATACTTTGCCAAGTTATGTGATATATTACTATAACAATATAAAAAAATACAAGGGGGTTGCACGTGTGATGCGGCGGTAAACACAAAATTGCTGGTTTGTCGTGTTTTGAGTCCCCACTGTCACCGAAATCAAAATTATGGTTAAGTGGATTTTAAAACCATTCGGTTTCGTTATTTGTGGCCATTTGTTTCGGTTTTTCAGTTATCCGTCAAACCAAAAGCTTGGCCATGGGCTAAATTTTTTAAACTTTTTGTTATAAATTGAAATCAAACACAAATGAATATATTACAACTAAATGGGATAAATATTATACACATTTAATGAAAATAATATGATTTAACCTCAAATGAGAGTGTTAAGTCTTTGTAGTAATATATATGGATAAATATTATGCTTATTTAATCAAAACAATATGATTAAACCTCAAATAAGAGTTTTATGTTTTTGTAGTAATACATAGGATGTGCATGGTTCGATCAATTCAGTTATTATCCTCAATCGAAGGCGAAACCGAAATCATCAGTCTTTTGCTTATAAATACATGAAATTAAGGTATAAAAAATTAAATGATTTTGATCAGTTCAGTTTGATTAATATAAAATACATGAGTTGAAGGTATAAAAATCTAGAAAGATAAGAAAATATAAATGGTTCGGTTCGGTTTTATTCGATTAATTTTGGTTAAACGAGCGTACAAAAAATACTGATAATCGATTTTTGGTTGATTAGTTTTTAGTAAATTCAGTTTTTGGATGATTTCGTTTTAGTTTCGTTTGTTTTCAGTTTGGTTTTGGTTAATGATCAAGTTATTGCTCACCATAAACACTGTTAATCATGTAACCTATAAAATTTTTTTACTTAAAAAAACTATGGGAATACTATACTCAAATTAAAAAGAATAAAATGATCGTTTTTATGGTGTATTTAAAAAAATTATTAACATACGGAAAAATTATGCATGTTTAAAAATCATGGGGGTGATTACTTTTTTTTATAAGGGTATAAAGTGTAAGAGCATTCACATCCATTCCACCATATTTTCACCTTAAACTACTCTAAAAAACACTACATTTTCTCTCAACTTTTCAATTAAATAATATTTTTTATGTTTTTATCATTACCTTTTCTCTCTCTTCTACTCACGATCACTTTCAAAATATATTAAAAAATTATAAAGGGTGAACAGTGCTCCCCCAAATATACAGATGAACAGTAATATTTTATCTTTCCTCCACTCAGAACCGCTTTTTATACTCTTTATATTTTAAAAACACCACTCACAGAATTCGATGTGATGGATGTGAATGCTCTAACTAATAATTAATTATCTATAATTTTCTTAAAAACAAGGGAATTAAAGTGTAACTAAGCCGAGGGAACTAAAGTGTAATTAATGTTTGAAAGACTAATTTACCCTTATTTTAGGTTGTACCTTATGCATTAAAGTAAAAAAAAAGTTCTTAACTACTGAGTATCTTAAAATGTCTTTGTCTAGTGCATTATATATAATATAGATATTAGTAGCAAGACTAGTGTGCAAACACAGGTGATTTTAGAAAACCATGCATACCACATTTTATTAAATAACGAATGATTATACACTTTTTAAGTTTAATTAAAAATGGATTATAAAGTCATGGAAGCGGCATGCTAAACCAAAATGAGATGGTGCCGAAACTTGTTATCTATTATAGACAATAGACAACTATAAACATATATAATAAGTTAATATATCACTTACATAAGTCTATTTCCATTGTCATATCCCAAAAAAGGAGTAGCCACTCATTGACAATGTAACATGTTTATAGAGATAACTAGATACAAAACATGTCTAAGAAGCTAAATTACTACCATCGAGGAACCGAATGTACAACCACAAAAAACTATCCCATCAAACATTGTTTATAAACCTCCAACCAAAGCAACATTCATGAAGAGGGCCTTTTTCTTTTTCACAGTATGCACAACTTTTGCCAGCTTCAGCAACTTAGTAGAGTTGTAAAACTCAAGTGAAAGTTCATCACCAAAAAAAATATTGCAAGATCTCAGATAAGCAGGCCATCCAACAAATCCGTACCTGAATCCAGTATTGGCTTTTTCAGATCTTGTCAACAGCTCCAGGACTTCACCTTTCAGGTTTGGATCATGATAGGCTTAAGATTATCAGTACGCAGATCCAAGGCAGATGCTACATCTGATGGCAGATGCTCAAAAGCAGAAAATTGAATAATGAACTTATAAAATATTGATATATAACTGAAATTATTGAAATAACAAAACAAACTAAGGACTGCAAAAACTTACAAGCATGTGTTAAGCTTGTTTCGTGGAGTGTAAGACTGGCTTTGTAGTGGATGTTACTAAATTAAGCTTTTAAACTTTAGACGGTCTATGAACGACTTGTTTACCCTGCGCAATGGTCTTGCCACGAAGATTGCGCATCTATTCAACCTAAGTAAATTAATTTAGACTATAACAACTCTGAATTCTTGAAATTTTCTAAGGTTCTTTATCAACACAAACTATGTTCTCAAGTCATGTTTGAAGTTTAAGAATCAATCATACAGAAGAATATCAACATATAGAGACAATAATAAAATGGGAAGTGTAAAACTAATAAACACTTACATTAGATACAACAATTGGAGAGGCAGGAATGTCATGAACATAAAAACTTTAGAATGAACTTGAGGATCGTTAACCTCAACATCTATTTTTACAGAATGATCTTGATGCTACAAATTTTTTTAAAAAAAATCTTGTTATACTTATTGTGCAATAAAATATATCTGTATATGTTTATATATAGTAGATAACAAAAGTAGGAAAATTTAACCTTACAGCACTTTTAACATCCAACTCATCAATGAGAGCCGCTACCTTTGAATCGAATAGGCCATCATCAACATACTATATTTATAAGAATGATCATATGTAAGAAACCATATTTTAAATCATAATAATAAGTAAATATTATCTGTGTATATATACATTAAAAATATCCTCAAAACTCGTAAGTTGCGTTGGGTTACCAACTGTAGCTCCAATCTCAGCATCATCTAAATAAACTTCATCGGAATCCAGAACTTCTTTGTATGTAGACTACAACAAAACATTCAATATTTATTAGCATAATATAATAAAACTTATTTATCAACATCATGTTATCGAACAAATGTATATTAACATCCAATTTTTATACCGCAGTCAATAAGTAAAACCCATCATCCCCATAAACTGAGTCATCCAAAACAACGGCATCAGCCTTGTTGAAACAAATTTCAGTGCCGGTCTCGGGATGGAAAACAGAAAACTCAAACGTTTTGGAGGCAATCATGGTAAAAACCAACCAAGATTCAAGCGGTAAAGGAACTTCTTCAACCACTTTTAACCATCCATCTGGGAAGCCACATCCATCGGACCATCCTTTCATTGTAACATTCCAAAACCTTTCTCCAACATAGATAGTTGCTATCCCATGCTTGTAATTTTTACCACATAATTCTTTCCAAAATTTATCAGCGATTAGCTATAAAAGAAATAAAAAAATAATTAGTGCAGAATTACAAAATTCACAAAAATGTTTACAGCGAGTAGCAAAATAATATAAAGTTACTTACAGTCATGCCAAGTTCAGGTCTAATATTTGCCGAAATGTAAGAATTCTCGTAGACATTTTCTTTAAAAGATGAGACCATGAATGACAAACGTCCAATATATTTTAACAATACGACGTCTTTAGTTTTCAAACAACAATCTCAAACCAACTATATCCAGCCATCCATAAATATACAATGATCGTCTCTCTTCTTTACTCGTACTAACCATGTTTTGTCATCATCATGTAGTTCTACAGTTTGACCGTAGGGGACCTCCTCCCCCCCCCCCCCCAACAAATCCCAAAATCCACTGGTATAGTCTGTGACAACAATTAGCAAACATCTTACATGAAAAATTAATGTACAATCATAATAGTAGCACGAAAGTAAAAAAACATACCAAAAATATAAAATCATCTTCATTCAGAAATTTTAAAAATGATGGTGTTAGGTTGGATGGATTCATATCTTCAAGGAAAGATTTAGACTTACAAGTTATAAAGGCGAACAACATCTAAGAAAACTTATAGTAAACTGCTATGCTAAAAGTAGATGCTATCATAGGTTTATGATTATCATGGGAAAAAAAGGAAACGAAAATTATCGTTTTGGAAAATAGGTAAACAAATCAACAACAAAAACATCATATCTATTATTTTATTTCTGTAATGTAGAACTTGATAAAGAAAACATTGGTTACCATTTAAATATCAATAAAATAATATAAAAAAACATCAGTAACTTCAGTTATACTAAATCAGTACTTAAGAAACAAAAGTACCAAATATTATGACAACTATTTATATAATCACATATGTCACACCCCAACCGATGGTGGAATAATCGGGATGTGGCACTAAGCGAATCAGATTGCTCAAGAAAATCCATAATGACTAAATTTAGTGACAATATTTAACAAGTTCAATATCCCATACTATCAAACAAATATTTCAACAAAAGTCATAACAGATTTCAAGTCTCCCAAACAAAACCAATCCGACAACTTAGATTTTTAGGTGAGTTTCTAGCAATCCTATCCATTTGCAGCAAAACAATCCATCAACTTGTTATATACGTTAAAATAAAGTCAATGCAATAATGTAAAGGTGAGTACACAAGTTTGCATAAGTATAGTATTAAAAGCGTTTACGCATAACCAGCATGTAACACGTAGAGAGGCGAATCAGGTAAGCTATCGACAATGACACAAGCTAACCAACATGACTGCGAGTTGTGGTATGCGCGATACGTGTTCACAACTGTGAGCACGTAAAGTAATAATCCTTAACAACCCCTGAATAAACAGGTGCTGAGTCCAAACTATAGTATTATCGTTGCTAAGGGTGGTAGGGCAAGTAATCACTGTGTAAACATAGCAAACAACCATTCATCGAATCACGTATAACATGCAAGAGCGGTTAGCGTTAAAAGAGTTTAAGCATTGTGTGCGTCATGTTTTGATAAAGAATGTATGTAACACCCAAAAGTGCGTTAAGCGAAAAAGGGTTCGAGTATACTCACAGTGCATGTTTAACAGTAAACACGGTCTGGAATGGAGTGGAGGGAGCGTCGGATCAGCCTGCTTACGGGAACAGAAGTGCATCAGTCTTCCTAGTGCTGAAACGGTCAAGTTGGAGTGTCGAGTGGGAAACAGACTCCTTGTACGAAGGGAGTGCCTTCGTAAGAAGCTGGCTTCGTAAGAAGCCGAGCTGGTGTTCAGCGTTTTTGAGCATTCGGACTTGCGTTTTCGCCTGAATCAGATGTGTCTTCGAGTCCTTTTCATGACGGTTTTGACCCCGCTTCATCCCACTATTTAGTGAACGAAACATAGGTCGGTTTTGCTCCGTTTTAGTGTAAAAATCGAGTTTAAAGCACTTTTTCTTTGGAGTAAACACTTGGTGAGTGTGAGATTCTCAGATCTACATCTTGGAAAGCCAAAGCTTAGCCCAAATCACTCGTTTAAGTGTAAATCCGTGGTAAATCAGAAGTCTTTTGAAGAAAAAGATGAAGGTTTTTTATGAAAAAGATAAAGTTTTAGATGAAAAGTTGAAGTTTAGATGAAAAATATGATGTTTGGATGAAAATAAAGAAGTTTGGATGAAATCGGAGTGAATCTTGTGGAAAATCATTGTGGAAAATGTTGTGAAACATGTAAAAATAGTAAATCTTACTTGGGAAATCGGATGACAGCAGTTCAGATGCGATTTTGAGAGAAAAGGCAGCAATGGTGAAATGGAGAAGTGGCTTGGGTATTTATAGGCGCTGATGGTGGTCTGGTTCGAAGTTGCTAGCTTCGTAAGAAGCTGCCTTCATAAGAAGCGGGCTTTGTAAGAAGCTGGCTTCATAATAAGGGACCAGTTTTGTGTGAGAAATTCCTGTTTCACGTGTCGGATATCCGTAGGTGCGTTTTGTTGCATTAGTTAGTTCAAGTACCTTAAGTATTTTAGCGAGATATTAAGTGTTGCGTTACGTTGTGTGTTAGAGCGATAAATCGAATTGTGCGAGTGAGCGTTTTAAGCAAGTTTTAATACATAGATAATATATCTATATATATAAATATATAAAACTAATAATATAATATATAATATATAATATATACACATACAAGTAGCCGCGTTTTGAGTTTGCGTTGCATTGGTGCGAGAGCGAGCGAGTAGTTTAGATACTCACGTCATGTAGTAGTGTAAGTGTTGTGAAGTGCGATATAGCGTGTTAAAATAAGCGATGTAGTGCGAAAATATGCGATGTAGCGTAGAAGCGTTATAGTTTACATTATGATCCGAATCTCGGGTGCAAGGCGTAACGAAAGTAACGAGCGCGAAAGTGCGGGTTGTTACAACAGACTTAGGGTTTCATAAAAATAAAGCACAAAACGAAAATTAGCATCTCTCACAACAAGTAAACAAGTCAACAACAACCAAAAATCATATGGTTTATTTATCAACCGTAATGCAGAAGACGACATCAAGAAGATACTGAGACAAATTGTCTCAGATAATGCTATTAATAACTTCATTTAAGTTAATGCAGTATTTAAAAAACAAAACTACACCAGATTACATCAACTATTATGGTCGAAACAAAGAATATGAAACGTCATTTATGAGAAACAGATTCTCATAACGTCAAACAATGAAAACCTAATGTTTATAACACAAACAATAAGAACAAAGAAACAATACCTGGTTTTACAGTGTCTAGTATATAGAATGCAGAGGTCTTAAGAGCTTTGATAAGAAGCGTATGAGAAAAGTTCCAAAGGTGTTCTGTGATGTTTATGTTTAATAATGGAGTTGAGAAGAGCTTGTATAGAGGATCTGAAAACCTAATACAGATGCTCCATTTACACGGGTTGGATCCATGTAAGTTTTATAAAATTTATACTTTACGCTCTTTACTTTAAAATAATGTAATTTTAGCACATTTTACCATAAGATTGTAATGAATGATCATGTGTTTTGTTAAATTCATAACTTATTAGGTTGGTCCTTTAGGGATTGCATAAACATTCATACATTAATAAATACTTGACAACAATTTACACGCTTTACACTTATGTAACATCTAAAAACACGGGTAGTCTTTAGAAAATTTACATACAAAAACTTATTAAAAACACAAATCACTATAGATTGCTCTTTACGAATTGTAGGAGTATTAATAAAATTCATAAATACTCTTTTACGATAATACACATGATACTGATGTATTGCAAGATACATCCATTTATCGTTTAAAGTTTGTATAGTTTTCGCGTCGTTTATTTCGGTTTTATTTAGAATAGTTTTATATTTAATTAGTTTGTGTTTTACAGGCCGTGGTTAATAAAAGTAGCTGAAAAGAGAGGAAAACGAGCTAAATAATGTCAACACTAAGTGCTGGGACGTGAACGGGAACTCAACAGTTGAAACAGAACAGAAAAACAAGATCATTAAGCCTGTCGCGCATCGCGATATGATCATGTGCAAGTGTCGCATGTCGCATAGATGGTAGACTGACCAGGTTGACTTTGTAGCTTGGCACGATGTGGAGCAAAGAACACGTACCCTTCGCGTAGCGTGAAGGGTTATTATGTCATGAAAGATTGGAGTTGTACCTGGATGCTTATTATAAACCATATATAAATACATCTTAATGATCCTTAAACCCTAATTCACGAATTATTAACACTTGGGGACAAAAATCAGCTGAAGTTCAAAGCTTTTGGAGCCGTTTTAAGGGCTTGAAGCTGTAGTTTGAAGATCGGGAGCTGAGGAAGTCATCTGGGTAAGCTTTGCAACATTCGGGTTTCTTCGTTTTTAGTTTCTTATTCTTCTATCATGTTTCTTGCAATTGAAATTACCCTTGAGTTTATTGTTTTCATGACTTTGCTTGGCTAGATTTCTTTAACTGCCTAGATTGGATGATGGATTTATAAGTTTTGATTTTTATTTTAATTAGTTATTTATGGATTGTTGATAAAAGTAGTCCGGTTTGTTATTTTGGTTTAATGTATATGTCACACCCCAACCGATGACGGAAACATCGGGGCATGGCACTGAGTGAAACAGATTGTCCAGGAGTTTCCATAACAACTACGGTTATCAATTATTTAAACATCACGTCCCATACCATGACATAACGAGTAGCATAGTTATTACAGACAAATCAAAGACAAGTTGTTCTGTTCCGACAACTCAGATTCAAAATAATTAAATTGTTTGTTTGTTTCTAGACTCTCTCCTACTTGATTCCACAAAAGCAAGAGCACAACATCCTAAAATCTTAAGCACCTGTCACATACGTTAAAATAAAGTCAATACACATAGTGTAAAGGTGAGCATACAAGTTTGATATAGCATAACATAATAGAGTTTGAAATCGTTTACGCATAACCAACATGTACAACGTATAATGTGAAGTATGTACGTTATCGACAAAGATCCTATCAATACCAATGACTGCGATTTGACTGCGTGTAGCGAGTGCGCATCACATGTTCACCACTGTGAACACGTGAAGTATTGTCCTTAACAACCCCTGAGTGAACAGGTGATGAGTCCAAACTATAGTACTATCGTTGCTAAGGCAGGTAGACAGCAATCAATGTGTAAACATAACAAACAGGCATTCATCGAGTCACGTATAGCATGCATTAATGGTCAGCATATAAATAGTATTTGCATTGTGTGATCGATGTGATTTAGAATAAGTAACGTATGTAACACCCAAAAGTGCATAAAACAAAAAGGGATCGAGTATACTCACAGATTGTGTTTAACAAGTAAACACTCTCTTGGATTGAAGGGAGTGCTGAGAGATTAGCCTGAACAGTTAACGATAGCATAAACGATGAGCGGTGTGATAAACGATGAAAGTGACCAAGTATCGGACGGTAATCTGATCGGATGGCAATCCGATCGGATGGCCATTCGATTGGATTGACATACGTTTGGTAAGGATTTGTTTGTGTATGATGGCTTTGAAGTTTTCATTGTAGCATTTTGAAAATAGAGAAGTATCTCTACCCTTCAGGTCGATCGATCGGAAGGCAGTCCGATCGGATAGCGATCCGATTGGCAGGACACTTAGTGAGAACAAGTTCACAGCGGGATTGTCACTCGATCGGATGACAATCCGATCGGGTGGCAATCCACCAGTTACTGATGATTTTTGAAAATTTGAAAATGATTAAGTGTTGAAGTTCCAAACGTCACATGGTCGGATGGTCGTTCGATCAGATTGCAATCCGATCGTACGGCAACCCGTTCGGCGTTCAGTCCTTTGAAATTTGAAAATAAAGTTTAAGTGTGGAACCAAGTGAAAGCCAATCGGATGGCTGTTCGATCGGATGGCAGTCCGATCGGATGGCTGTTCGATCGGATGGCACTCCGATCGGACGGCAATCCGTCCCAACGACCTGATCGTCTTTGACACTTGATTGTTTTGAAAGTTTTGTAGTTTTGATCGAGACGGTGTGATAACGTGCTAAACAAAAGAAACCCCATCTTGACCCAAGTGATCCGATCGAACAGGAATCACCCTGGTCCGATTTAGCTCACGGTTCGGGACGGTCGTTCATATTTAACCCGAAATCAGTTGTCTCTTGGATAGAATTCAGATCTTGAACTAACCCATCACTAAGAAAGAGTAGAAGATCAGGACGAGCTTCGATTCTATCGGTTTTGAGTGCATTGAGTGTAAAAGAGTTGAAAGAAAGTTGGAAAACCTTCTTTCCATCCTTTTAACCATGAATATGTGTAGATCTATGCGAAACATTGATTATTCATGTGGAAATCATTCAGATCTAAGTTGTTCTTGGTGGAATGAAGGCAAACCTTGAAGTTCATAAGAACTCCATGATGACATCATCCTAGAACACCTCAAATCCGGTGATTTCACGGTTAAAAGTTAAGATTCAAAGGTGAAAATGATGAAGAAGTGCGTGTAGATCATAGAAGTACAAGATTTAGGTTGGAAACTTACAAGAATCGTGAGAAATCGAGAGAAATGAGTGCTTGAGTGAGGCTGGTCGAACAAGGAGCTGTCACATCACATATGATGTGACAGGTGGGTATTTATAGGGTTTCCCCTAAATGGAAAGTGATGAAGTGTCGCGCAGGTCATCGATCGGATGGCAATCCGATCGGGTGGTAGTCCGATCGGGTGGTAGTCCGATCGGGTGGCAACTCGATCGGGTGGCAACCCGATCGGATGGCAATCCGATCGGATGGCCACTTGATCGGTTGACCACTCGATCCAGGTGTCCGACGCGGTGAGTTTTGTCGTTTCGATTCGCGTGTTGAGCGTTGCGATGCGATTCGAGCGAGCGACGCGATAGTATTACCCAATAGTTACACAAATAACATAACTACTATTTCTAGCATACAATCACTATAATTAACTTGCGTTTAGCGCTCGCGTTTTGATTTCGATGCGATAGAATTGCGATTGCGATTAACACCTCAACATAAACATAACGTGCACAAGTAACACATAAATAGCACACACACTTAAAACAATATCCAGAACACATAATTCGAGTTGCGAATGCGATAGCGGTTAGCGATCAGTCGATTAATGATTAATATGCGATTAAACCTCGATTATTAATAGATACTCCACATAATACAACTAAAGCAAATAAATAATAGATCCGATTACAAGTCAAAGAAGTCAAAACAGTAGTTGAGCAAGGAGTGACAGATCGCAATTAGCAATCTTTTCTTCCTTTGACTTTAATCTTTTCTTTGACTTTGACTTTCGAAACACGGGTTGTTACAGCCTCCCCTACTTAAGGGAATTTCGTCCCGAAATTAGGCTTTAGCCGTAACAAACAACTGCGGGTACTTCGCCTTCATGTCGCTTTCGAGTTCCCAGGTGAACTCGACGCCTCGTTTGCCTTCCCAGCGAACCTTCACAATGGGAATGGGTGAGCGTCTGAGGACCTTGGTTTCTCGTCCCATGATCTCGACAGGCTTCTCCACGAAGTGTAATGTTTCGTCCACTTGTAAATCGTCAAGAGAGACATGTAATTCCTGGTCGGCCAAGCACTTTCTGAGGTTCGAAACGTGGAAAGTCGGGTGGACGTTACTTAGTTCCTCTGGTAGTTCGAGTCTGTAGGCCACTTTTCCAATCCTTTCCAGAATTTTAAAGGGTCCAACATATCGAGGCGCGAGCTTTCCTTTCTTGTCGAATCTGATCACCCCCTTCCAAGGTGCAACCTTTAGGAGTACGTGATCGCCAACGTCAAATTCAAGGGGCTTGCGGCGTCTATCAGCGTAACTTTTCTGTCGGCTCCAAGCTTTCAGTAGATTGTCTCGAATTTGGAGGATTTTGTCAGTCGTTTCTTGCAACAGCTCGGGACTGGTAATTTGCGCGTCTCCGGTCTCGTGCCATACAATAGGCGATCGACATTTTCTTCCATATAAAGCCTCAAATGGTGCCATTTGTATGCTAGAATGATAACTGTTATTGTATGAGAATTCGACCAAAGGTAAGTGCACGTCCCAATTACCACCGAAATCTATGACACACGAGCGAAGCATGTCTTCAAGGGTGCGAATCGTTCTTTCAGTCTGACCATCGGTTTGGGGATGGAAAGCGGTACTTAGATTAAGAGTAGTACCGAGGGTAGATTGAAACGTTTCCCAAAGACGTGAGGTAAACCGACCATCGCGGTCAGATATGATGTCACGAGGCGTTCTGTGTCGACAGATAATCTCCTCGGTGTAGATTCGGGCTAATTTTTCTATCTTAAAGTCTTCTCGTATCGGCAGGAAATGAGCTGACTTGGTCAAACGGTCAACCACAACCCAAATGCTATCATGACCTGATTGAGTACGCGGAAGTTTCGTTATGAAGTCCATGGCGATGCTCTCCCATTTTCCACCTCGGGATCTCGGGTTGAACGAGTAAGCCAGAGGGTCTTTGATGCTCAGCCTTAACTTTGGAACAAGTCAGGCATTTCGAAACATAGATAGCGATATCCTTCTTCATGCCCGGCCACCAGTACTTGTAGCGCAGGTCCTGGTACATCTTGTCAGCTCTGGGATGAATAGAATAACGAAATTTGTGGGCTTCATCCATCAGAAGTTGTTGTAAGTTCGTACGCTTGGGAATCCTAATTTGGTCCAAATAATGAAAGATACCATTCGACTTATTCTCGAGTCGGGCGCCATCGTTAAGAATCCTTTCCTTCTTCAACATTTGTTCGGTAAAGAAGCATGCTGAGCGTCACGGATAAGAGCTTCGAGATTAAACTGGGCTTGGGAATTATGAACGCTAAGTAAGTAGCTTCGTCGACTGAGAGCATCGGCAATGACATTTGCTTTGCCCGGATGGTAACGGATCTCACAGTCGTAATCGTTGAGCAGTTCTACCCACCAGCGTTGACGCATATTCAGTTCCTTCTGGTCAAAGATATGTTGTAGGCTCCTATGATCGGTGAAGATCGTACACTTGGTACCATAAAGGTAGTGTCACCAAATCTTTAATGCAAAAACAACTGCGCCAAGCTCGAGGTCGTGTGTGGTGTAGTTCTTCTCATGGATCTTGAGCTGTCGAGAAGCGTACGTGATAACCTTATCTCATTGCATGAGAACACAACCAAGACCAAGGTTCGAGGCATCGCAGTAGACTACGAAGTTATCGTTTCCGTCGGGCAGTGAGAGCACGGGAGCATCGCAAAGCATAGCTTTGAGAGTTTGAAAGGCTTCCTCCTGTTTAGTTCCCCAAACAAAAGGTTTATCCTTATGCGTAAGAGAGGTAAGCGGCACAACGATCTTAGAGAAACCTTCGATAAAACGGCGATAATAGCCTGCCAGTCCGAGAAAAGAACAAACTTCAGATGGATTCTTGGGTGTAACCCAACTCTTAACAGCTTCGATCTTCGCAGTGTCAACGTGGATACCTTGACTATTGACAATGTGACCCAAGAATTGGACCTCCTCCAGCCAGAATTCGCACTTGGAGAATTTGGCATAGAGACGGTTTCCCTGGAGTAACTCAAGAACTAAATGTAGACGCTGCAAGTGTTCGACTTTTGATTTGGAATAGATCAGGATATCGTCGATGAATACGATTACAAAGCGATCAAGAAAGGGTTTGCACACTCGATTCCTCAGATCGATGAAAACTGCAGGAGCATTAGTCAAATCAAAAGGCATGACAACAAACTCGTAATGACCATAGCGGGTTCGAAAAACGGTTTTGGGTATATCTTCCTCTTGAATGCATAATTAGTGATAACCTGAGCGTAGATCGATCTTCGAGAAACACGTAGCACCTTGTAACTGATCAAATAAATCATCGATTCGAGGCAAGGGATAGCGATTCTTGATAGTCAGCTTATTCAACTCCCTATAATTGATGCACATCCGAAACGATCCATCCTTCTTTTTTTACGAAAAGGACAGGCGCGCCCCATGGAAGGAGCGAGACGATAAGGCGCTTTAGCAACAGGGATTGCTCCAAGAATGAGGTCGATCCGAAAGTCGATATCACAACTCGGAGGTAACCCTGGGAGATCATCAGGGAAGACGTTAGGAAATTCACGAACAACAGGGACCTGGTCTACCTCTTTAACTTCCTTTTTCTCCGCTACTACAATATGCGCCAAGAAAGCTTGGTATTCCTTGCGGAGATACTTGCTAGCCTGGACACACGACATGAGTTGGAGTTTCTTTGACGCGACTTCACCGTAAACACACAATTGATCACCATTAGCGAGCAAGAAGCGAATCATCTTATCGAAGCAAATAACTTCAGCACGATTTTCTCGAAGAAAATCCATGCCTACTATGATGTCAAAACTACCGAGTTACATCAGAATAAGGTCGATAGGGAAGACATGATTGTTGAGTTCAAGCGTACAATCACGTATAACTGAATTGACGGCGACGGTTCTTCCGGTGGCAACTTCAACATCGAACGTCAAGGGGAGATGAGTGCGCTTACGATTGAGGAGCTTTTCGAATTCAAATGATACAAAACAGTTATCTACTCCAGTATCAAATAAACACGTAGCATATATACCATTCACAAGGAATGTACCATTGACCACATTGTTGTCGGCTTGATCCTGACGGGCGTTAATGTTGAATGCACGTCCACGGGCTGCTGGTTGTTGTTGCTGTTGCTGAGGATGCTGCTATTCTGGCTCTTGCTTGACCACTCGGTTTGGGTACATGTTGGCGAAGTGGTTGGGATCACCACCCACATAGCAAGCTCTAGCATTGACCGCGGGTGCATGAGCCGCTTGATGTCCTTGAGGAGCAGTAAGTAGAGCTTGTTGAGCAGGAGATTGACCTTGTGTTGGAGCTGGGGTTTAACGTGGACCTGTACGGCAGTTGGCGGTGAAGTGGCCGTACATGTTGCAATGCACACAGTATCTGCAAGCGATTCCCACAGGGTGGTGATAGGTACAAGTAGGGCAAGCCGGGTGAGGACCAGTATACGAACGCTTTGCCGGCGGTGCGTTGGTGACCGGTGCCGCTACTTGGCGGTGTTGAGGTTGCTGTGGTTCAGGAACTGATTGGAGCGGGGCAGCAGTGGTTACAACACAGTTCTTGTTGCTGGAACTGCTGTTGTTCTTTCTCTTGCGTCTCGAGAGCTTGGATGACTGCGGAGTGGCGGCGGTTTCAGCGGTTGAAGCAGTGGTAGCTTGATGCAGATTCTTGGGAGCTTTATCCCAGTAACCAGACTTGACTCGCTTGTCGTTGATTTCAGCAGCGAGTAGAAAAGTTTCCTCGATTGTCGTCGTCTTTGCAGCTTGAACGAAATCAGCCACGCAATCCGGAAGAGCATGGATATACTTTTTGATGGTGATTTCGGGCGTAGTAACTTGGCTAGGACAGATTATACTCAACTGCTTGAAGCGAGCAGTCAAACCAGCGTTGTCTCCATCTTTCTGCTTAATATGCCAGAATTCGTCCTCCAGCTTTTGGCGCTCGTGGGGAGGGCAGAACTCTTGCATCATCACGTCCTTCAACTTATCCCACGTCAGCCCGTAAGCTGCCTCATTTCCGCGTTTGTTTCTCTCGGCCGTCCACCAATCCAGCGCTCGGGATTGGAAGACGCCAGTTGCATTCAGAGTACGGAGATTGTCAGGACAGCCACTCTGGCGCAGGGTGACTTCGATAGAATCAAACCACTGGAACATGGCCGTAGGCCCATCTTCGCCGGTAAACTCTTTCGGGCCGCAGGCTTTGAACTGCTTCAAGCTGAAAGCAGCTTTAGGAGCATCAGTCCTGGATACTTTAGAAGATTTGCTAGCGTTTTCATTCAGCTCACTAACAATCTGGGGAATAACTTTCTCCATTTGCTTAGCGACGAGGGCGGCGATGCGTTTGTCATCATGATTGCGGCGAGCTGAACGGGAATGGAATGATCCGAATGACGACATTTTCTGCAACAGACAGCGCCATAGGATTCAAAACGCTATTCGATTATTCCTAGTATAGTCTAGCGATTTACCATAAAGCTCAGGAACACATCAATCATATAAGCACATAAACACATAAGCACATAATCACGTAGGGCATAGAAACACGTAGGTACGTAAGGCATAGAAGCACATAAGGCAGTCAGAACACAGAAACCATACTATATGTTGCACGTATTCACCTATCCTTCACAGCACGTATAGCGATTAAGTGTAGCGATTGCGAGTATCAAGCAGCGATTGCGAATAATGACCAACGATTTGTTAGCGTATTGAGATAAATGTGCAGTGCGAGTTGTACGTGTTGATCAAAGCGAAGAGCGAAAAGCGTGTAAATAACCAAAATTGAACATGTAGACTCATAAAATCACATAAAATTCACATAAAATCGATAAATCACAGAGTTGGCGGCAGCAAATCCAAAATCGAAACAAATAAAATTCGAGGATAGATTGTCTTGGCTAGGTAGATGTTGACTACCCAAAGTGATTCGACTATTCACAAGGACTCGTAAGTGCACACTTTGGCCTTCGAGACTGTGCTCTCGCTTCGATTTGAGCGATCGGCACACATCCTTCCAATTACAGTGTGACCCAAGTCGTTGGAGTCCGTCGAGACTTTGGTGAGAGTTTTGTAAAACCACGAATGTAGAGCGGAATGTGTCATCAAGGTTCGGGTTCCACCCCTAACTTAGCGACTACATCCCTGATGGTATGATAAAATCATGAGATTGATAAGAAGATTTGTGACAAAGTATGGATTTCACTCCTGATTTAACACAAATTCTCTTGTTTTATAGTAAAGATAGCAATTCGAATGAGTAATATGGTTGAGAGTTTGCGGTTTTCACACCTAATCTTAACCAGATCATCCGTTTGTGTGGGTAATCAGCCTTAGGAAAGGCTGATCTTGCGCAGAACTGTAGTATGCGATGTTCGCGCAAGTGTGTAGTGTACAGCGAGTTCGAGCGAGAAATAGCGAGTAAGCTTGTACAAAACCCCTACTGGGCGTGCACAAGTCGGTCTGTTGGTACTTAGACTATAGACTAGGTCATTTCTAAGACATCGACCCAGACTAGGTTGAGTCTTGCCTAATTCCCTATAGTTATGGCTCTGATACCAATCTGTCACACCCCAACCGATGACGGAAACATCGGGGTATGGAACTGAGCGAAACAGATTGTCCAGGAGTTTCCATAGCAACTACGGTTACCAATTATTTAAACATCAAGTCCCATACCATGACATAACGAGTAGCATAGTTATTACAGACAAATCAAAGACAAATTGTTCTGTTCCGACAACTCAGATTCAAAATAATTAAATTGTTTGTTTGTTTCTAGACTCTCTCCTACTTGACTCCACAAAAGCAAGAGCACAGCATCCTAACATCTTAAGCACCTGTCACATACGTTAAAATAAAGTCAATACACATAGTGTAAAGGTGAGCATACAAGTTTGATATAGCATAACATAATAGAGTTTGAAATCGTTTACGCATAACCAGCATGTACAACGTATAATGTGAAGTATGTAAGTTATTGACAAAGATCCTATCAATACAAATGATTGCGATTTGACTGCGTGTAGCGAATGCGCATCACATGTTCACCACTGCGAACACGTGAAGTATTGTCCTTTACAACCCCTGAGTGAACAGATAATGAGTCCAAACTATAGTACTATCGTTGCTAAGGCAGGTAGACATCAATCAATGTGTAAACATAACAAACAGGCATTCATCGAGTCACATATAGCATGCAGTAATGGTCAGCGTATAAATAGTGTTTGCGTTGTGTGATTGGCGTGATTTAGAATAAGTAACGTATGTAACACACAAAAGTGCATAAAGCAAAAAAGGATCGAGTATACTCACAGATTGTGTTTAACAAATAAACACTCTCTTGGATTGAAGGGAGCGCTGAGAGATTAGCCTGAATAGTTAACGATAGCATAAACGATGAGCGGCGCGATAAACGGTGAAAGTGACCAAGTATCCGAAGGTAATCCGATTGGATGGCAATCCGATCGGATGGCCAGTTGATCAGATGTCAATCCGTTCGGATGGTCATCCGATCGGATGACCATTTAATTGGATTGACATACGTTTGGTAAGGGTGTGTTTATGTATGATGGCTTTGAAGTTTTCGTTGTGGCATTTTGAAAATAGAGAAGTATCTCTACACTTCAAGTTGATCGATCAGACGGCAGTCCGATCGGATAGAGATCCGATTGGCAGGACACTTAGTAAGAACAAGTTCACAGTAGGATTGTCACTCGATCGGATGGCAATCCGATCGGGTGGCATTCCGTCAGTTACAGATGATTTTTGAAAATTTGAAAATGATTAAGTGTTGAAGTTCCAAACGTCACATGGTCAGATGTTCGTTCGATCGGATGGCAATCCGATCGGACGGCAACCCGTTCGGCGTTCAGTCCTTTGAAATTTGAAAATAAAGTTTAAGTGTGGAACCAAGTGTAAGCCGATCGGATGCCTGTCCGATCGGATGCCTGTCCGATCAGACGGCAATCCGATCTGACGGCAATCCGTCCCAACGACCTGATCATCTTTAACACTTGATTGTTTTGAAAGTTTTGCAGTTTTGATCGAGACGGTGTGATAACGTGCTAAACAACAGAAACCCCATCTTGACCCAAGTGATCAGATCAAACTGGAATCACCCTGGTCCGATTTAGCTCACGGTTCGGGACGGTCGTTCATGTTTAACCCAAAATCAGTTGTCTCTTGGATAGAATTCAGATCTTGAACTAACCCATCACCAAGAAAGAGTAGAAGATCAGGACGAGCTTCGATTCTATCGGTTTTGAGTGCATTGAGTGTAAAAGAGTTGAAAAAAAATTGGAAAACCTTCTTTCAATTTTTTTAACCATGAATATGTGTAGATCTATGCGAAACATTGATTATTCATGTGGAAATCCTTCAGATCTAAGTTGTTCTTGGTGGAATGAAGCCAAACCTTGAACTTCATAAGAACTCCATGATGACATCATCCTAGAACACCTCAAATCCGGTGATTTCACGGTTAAAAGTTAAGATTCAAAGGTGAAAATGATGAAGAAGTGCGTGTAGATCATAGAAGTACAAGATTTAGGTTGGAAACTTACAAAAATCGTGAGAAATCGAGAGAAATGAGTGCTTGAGTGCGGCTAGTCGAACAAGGAGCTGTCACATCATAAATGATGTGATAGGTGGGTATTTATAGGGTTTCCCAAAATGGAAAGTGATGAAGTGTCACGCAGGTCACTGATCGAATGGCAATCCGATCGGGTGACAGTCCGATCGGGTGGCAACTCAATCGGATGACAATCCGATCGGATGGCAATCCGATCGGATGGCCACTCGATCGGTTGACCACTCGATCCAGGTGTCTGGCGTGGTGAGTTTTGTCGTTTCGATTCGCGTGTTGAGCGTTACGATGCGATTCGAGCGAGTGACGCGATAGTATTACCCAATAGTTACACAAATAACATAACTACTATTTCTAACATACAATCACTATAATTAACTTGCGTTTAGCGTTTGCGTTTTGATTTCGATGCGATAGAATTACGATTGCTATTAACACCTCAACATAAACATAACATGCACAAGTAACACATAAATAGCACACACACGTAAAACAATATCCAGAACACATAATTCTAGTTGCGAATGCGATAGCGATTAGCGATAAGTCGATTAACGATTAATATGCGATTAAACCTCGATTATTAATAGATACTCCACATAACACAACTAAAGAAAATAAATAATAGATCCGATTACAAGTCAAAGAAGTCAAAACAATAGTTGAGCAAGGAGTGACAGATCACAATTAGCAATCTTTTTTTCCTTTGACTCCAATCTTGACTTTGACTTTCGAAACACGGGTTGTTACAGTATATGCATGCTTTAGGGTTTTTCATTAACTTTTGTTGCTTCATATGAAACTTGGTAACTGTCTATATCACGTAATAGATTCATACTAGGTTATAAATTTTGGTGAGTGTCTATATCACGGAATAAATTTATAATCTTTAGGGTTAATCGCGCAATACATCTTAGAAGTAATAATTGGTAATTTAATAAACTAAAGTGTTCTTCTAATTTCAATAGTTGCGAGGTGCGAAATTATTGTTAGGCCTTCGTCATTAAATTGCTAGGTAGGGTCTTCGTGAGGAGTCTGAACTAGTTTCCTTAGTGATAGTTGTCTAGCAAGTTAAACTGAATTTCTAAACTTATCCTACGTTTATAACCCGCGAGGGAGTGAATCAAATTAGGATACTTTTAGAAACATAGATAACCTGTGAAGGAGTCTAGTAACCGGTAGTCATAACAGCCTATTCAGAGTTCCATAAGTTTCACCTTGAGAAGGGTCAAGGGGCTTGTTCGGTATCTCGATAATTTGAGTATATTAAGATCCCGATGCCATAATAATTAACAAACATAATAAGTCACTACTATAATAAATCATGAATCCAGTCTAGGCAGTCGTTTACATCGACTGAGTTAAAACCCAATTTAATTTGTGATTCGGTAATTTTAGTTAATTAATTTACTTTTAAATTGCAATTTTAGGATATTCAGAACCCGCCCCCCTCTCAAAATAAAAATAGTTAGAGTCTGTGTCAGTCTAGGTCTAGATAGAGTTTAATTAACGTAATTAGAGGGTCTCGTGGGTTCGATACTCGGATTTACTTTAACTTTACTACGTCGATCGGTACACTTACCGGTTGTGTGGTTTAGGTTTAGATCGAGTCTAAGTTTATAAATTTAAAGCTTAGAGTGTATAATTTAGGTTATATTATATTTATTTGACCACATTTAGCACATCAGATACACTAATATAACATTTTATAAAAAAACTACACGTAATAAATTTAAAGCATTAATACTAATATCATAAGTATCATAGTTTTATAAAGCATTATAATGCTTCTTACATGTTTTCCCTTCTAATAAACATCATCCAAAATTTATAATAAATATGAGTAAGTAGAAGATACAATTAGGTGTTCAAAAGTCAGCAATCATGACATAACAACATGTCATCATAGGTTTTGTAGAACTTCTTTGTAAACCACATTAGTAGTGGTTGTACAAACTCATTTTGCTTGATCACAAATCAAAATCTTCAACGCCTTCTTACTTTTTACTCTAGACACAACAACATAGAGTTGGCGATGACTGAACACTGGACGTGGAAGATACAAACCAACACATTCCAACGATTGTCCTTGACTTTTATTTATTGTCATAGCAAAGCACAGTGAAAGTGGGAATTGTCTTCGAGAAATCTTCACTGGTATTCTTTTATCAGAAGGTGTCATCTTCAATCTTAAATCAAAGTATGATGACCTATATTAGTTCCTATGATAACTTTTTCTTCAATCACAACTTTTTCGAGTTTCGTGACTTGTAAACGTGTGTCGTTACACAATTCATTTGTCTGATCAATGTTTCTGAGTAACATTACTGGAGCACCAACTTTCAATACTAATTTATGGTTAGGTAAACTAGACAAATGAAGATTGTTTAATACATCAGGAGGAAACAATGCCATATTAATCTCTGATTCTTCCTTAGATTGACATAAACTATCTGAACTAAAATAGATCTTCTCTTCACCAGGCAGACTCTCTAACAACTCTTCATTTATTGAATGCACTACTTCATTTATGGAGCAAGAATGGCGCTTTGTTGGAAATACGTTAAATCCCACAAACACTAATTCATATCCAGATATGTAAATGAAATCAGAAAAGAAATAGGATTGACTTGATCATGAATAAGTAAATCATCTGAAATTTCAATATCTACCTCATCATCATTTTCATCACCAAGGAGACCATCACCAAGTTTTAAAATCCATTTTGCAAATTCCTTTATTTCTTGAAAATCTGTTTGCTTACATCCAACTTTTAATCTCATATTCTCAGTTAGCTTTAGTACTTGACAATGTTGCCATATATAAGAAGAATTCGAAGAAGCATTGACTATCATGCTTTTGGTACCTTTAGGGATGACTAGAAGAATTTGTCTAAAATCACCACCAAATAGAAAGACCTTGTGAATTTGAACCCTGGATCGAATCTTCAACCGATGAATATGTACCGACACGTGATAAGTGCATAATCCAATCACGTGTGTGGATTAGAACACGAGAAAGTAATTATAACTGTTTTCTTTACTGATTTGACCACGTTTACACCGTGAAAACAAACCGGCAGAGCTTCGCCTTAAGATAAATCTAAAGATTACAAATGACAAGACCTAACATCTATATATAGGCACATGGGTTTGCACAAGACTGGCAAGCCTTTGTACGAAGCTGCCAAACATGCCTTCGTATGAAGCTGTCATATCACACATACATTACATACTTTGATCAGTTCATCACCCGTCTTGTCTCATTTGTATCAGCTACAATACGTGATTAATGCAAGCGATAGGCATTTGCACTCACAGACTCCCCCTTGGATATTGCTGCAGTCAATCTCGTAGCTTTTTGTCTCTCTTTGAGTCTTCACAAAGCTTTGACAATATCAGTAACACAGACTCCCACTTCAAACTTCTCTTGATTCTGCATTCTGAATCAGCTCATTCCCCCTTTCTGTTAACTATTTCTTCAGGCTCCCCCTTTCGTAAAGCTTCTGTGCTTTAAGATCGACACCTGGTTCTACAAGCTCCCCCTCGTGTCAAGCTTGTCTCCAGACTCCCCCTTAGTCTCAGCTTCCGGGATTGTAATCTGGCTCTATCATCTGCAAATCTCAAATCGAAAACCTAGCTCTAAACATAAGCTAAAGCATTTTGAATATGTAACAATGAAAGCTTTTTAGATTTTCCCAAGAATAATGACCTGGTTCTTAAAATATTTTTAGATCGAGAACCTGGCTCTATTGCACAAATGTAACAATATGTATTAATCTAGGATTGCCCGACTCTACTCCCCTTATCAACTGACTTTATAAATTTGACAGTTTAAGTATCCAAAAACTTTTAATCAAGATAATCATCCAAGTTCAATTTAATGACCTTAGAGATTTCACAAACTGTTTTTGATTTTTCTATTTAAAACTTCAAGTTTCAAATTAATGAACTTTTTATTTTCACAAAACACGTTCAGCATACTCAGATTTTGAAATTCAGCTTTCAGACATCGGTTGTCGAAAATAAAGTGGAAACAAAGTCTTTTTGAATTTTTCTGAAACATAAAGCAGTAAAGAAATATTTATAGACAATATTTTTGTTTGAGTTCATGTTAGAAGATCATATCAGTTTATGACAAATCACTAGTACCGTTGAGCTATATACACTTTAAGTTCTAAACGATTCTCTTAGATTGTCAGTATACTGATCCACTTAAATTTTCACACAAAGTTCAACTGATTCGAGATACGAGATTAGTGTTTTAAGTACTTTAGCTTATTCGCATGTCCCACCTCAGAATATACTCCCGTATCAAGATTCCCTAGATCCAGTCTTACAGGTGAATATACTATAATGATATCTGTACTCTGGGTAAATGCGAGACCTTGAGAGCTCAGGTATGAACTACCATTCAATCAAAGAGATGAAGGCTCGACTTTAGGTGTGTCCCACTTAGGGATCTTCTTTACAACTGCACTTGATTTATATCTTTTGATATTTTTCAATTTTTATGCAGAGGGTAAGTTTTTAAAGTGCGTAAAGTATTATACGAGGTCTAGGCCATTGCTGACGAAAAAAAAGAAGACCAAGTATAATACCTCAGATATCAAACAGTATAAAGACCTAGTATCTCAGAATCAGGCAACCTCTCAAACGAAATTTCTGGGGTTACCCATATATCCGAGAGATGTTCCCCACGAGATAAGAAAGTTATAGTTTTTTCTGTTTATATCTCAAAATCAATCTACTAAGCGTGTAAAAACCTACTGGCATATCATCAGTGAGACCGTTTATCACATTTGACTCTACATTTATTTAGCGTACTATGATTGTCTACTGATGTACTATCATTTCCTCTTTTTACACAAAAAAACTCATTTTGAACTTTATCATGTTTTTGGCTTTTTCAAATTTTCAAATGTTTTTGTATTTTTTGAAATATTTACTCCCCCTAAAATTCAAAACATTTAAGGAAAATTTGATAACTGATGTAGATAACTTTGTCTCGCTATCCATTTTCTGCTTCACATGCTCTATATTGCAAAAAGTACACCCATGATTTACAACACACTGATTTTTAACAATGTTAAAACCATTTTCAATTGTGAAATAATCATGTTTGTTCAGCCGTGAGGGTTTTGGCATATTCAATCATCATATTTTGTAAATTTTTTTATTTTTGACAAAATTTAAAAACAAACATATTTTTTTTTATTTTTTCAGTTTTTGACAAAATAAAAACATATTTTTGGTTTTATTTTTTTTTACATTTTTTCATTTATTTTTGGGTTATTGGATTTAATCACCCTCAACTATTGGCTATTGGCTGTTGTCACCCTCAATTATCACTTTGACGCCCGTTACCCCCAACTTAACACTTAGTGTGTTCTGACACCACGTCGTTAATTGATCACTAACTTTTGATGTTGTTTTATACTTTCGGGGGTGTCATAGGGATCTTAGGAAGATTTTAGGGATCTTTAGACACCCCCAAAAGTATAGTAACAAGCTCAAAAGTTAGTGATTAGTTAACGACGTGGTGACAGAACAAAGTAAGTGTTAAGTTGGGGGTGACGGTCGTCAAAGTGATAGTTGTGGGTGGTAGCGGCTAATAGGCAATACTTAGGAGTGATAAAATCCAATAACCCTTTATTTTTTAGGGTTTTTGAAATATGGTTATTTATGTACAGAACAAACAAACTTCATATTACTCAGGTGCAGGGTTCGGCCTCCTCTCGTGCCAGGCTACTCCTTCCTTCATCTTGACAATCAATCATCATCTGGAGCACCTGCACATACAACCAATTCAATTACTTGAATAATGCAACCCGAGCCTGTTTAGACTCAGGTAGTTGAACATAGATCTTTCCAGGTAGAACTGCATAGTTTATTTCATTCTTTTCAAAAACATCTTCATTTTGATTATCACTCACAGAAGTCTTTGCCACCCATACTTGTCCTTTTGAAACATTCTTTTTATAAAATCATGATTCATCTTGAATGTTTTAATTTTGAACAACAACTTTTGGTTTCCAAAACTGAATTGGTTTTGTTGTATCAACAATTTTTTTTCCAACTTTGTGTTGTTCTAAATCTGGGTGTCACTTGTTTCCAAGTTTGTTGTGATTCAGCTTTTAACATTTTTGGCCTCCAAGTTTGTTTTGATTCAAACTTGGTTGATTTCTGATTCACAACATCAGACTTCTTTTTCTCAACACCAACAGGCTTCGGATTTGGACACTTGCGAGCATGATGTCCAGTTTGATCACATTTAAAGCATGTTTTCTTTGAAACATCTTTAACCTATTGTTGTTGCTTTTTCTTTTGAGCATAGAACTCTTCATTAGACTGTTGCCTAAATTGGAGTTCTTTCTCTTCCTCAGAACTTGTTCCATGAACAAAGTTCGTCTTTTTCTAATAATTTGGCTTTTCAAATCGTTTCTGATTTTGTTTCTTCTTATAACCCAACCCAACCTTCATGTTCTTCTTTTTGTAACCAGGTTTGTTATAAAAAGTTTTCTTGCTCTTTCTAGCAAATTTTTCAATTTCATACTTTTCAATCTCTATCAGTTTGAAAACTTTATCAATCTTATCCGAAATCATATTCTGAATTGGGACGTCAATATCTGAAAAATAATTTTTCTGATCCTATCATGTTATAAACCAATCCTTTTGGATCATCATTCTCATTTTTCTCAGATTTTGAATTGTTTCAGATAACTTTCATGAAAACTACCCTCATTTTCATCCTGTGACTCAGACTTATTAGTTTTGATAGAATCATCTTCTAAAACACTTTCAACGACCTTACCTACCACCTCTGAATCACTAGTATCATCAGATTTGGAATAGGTTACGTCTATATTTACGTCTATATTATCTGGCAATTGATCAACCGTGTTGAAAGCTTTTTCCACCTTCTCGTCATCATAGAATGTGAATTTTTCCTCAAACGGTGGTGGAACCTAATGATATTCTGAGCCAATACCTTTCTTGTTTTTTTCTCAAAATCTTTATCATCCGGTTTTATATTGAAAATACGTTCAAGAACTATGATGAAGCGTGATAACTATGCAACTTGTTATTATCTTGTTCTAAATCAGCCATTTTACGTTTAAGCCTAGCAACTTCTTCAATATAAGAGTTTACAACTTGTTGTTTTATTTCATACTGTCGCTTAAGCGTATCGGACGTTTCAGAACAATGTTTCAATCTAGATTGGACAAGTTTCATTTGACTTTTCACTCCTTCATAAGACTCTTTTGTAATATGATATGCAAGTTTTATTGAATCATACTCTGTTTTCTTTTTGTGACAACTCTTTAGTTATTGCTTAGCACTTTTTTTTCAAAATTTCATTTTCTTTTTCTAAAACTTTACATTTTTGTGTCAGTTTTTCATCATTATATTTTAAAACCTTTTCATTTTTGAACATTTCTTTGCATTTATCTTTGAAAAATCTTTCAATTTTAGTAAATTCTAGATCTGTTGTTCTGAATTTTTCATCTTTTTCAGTACAAGCCCTGCGCATTTCCATGCATTTCTTGCACTGTTCAACATTTTTATTTAACATTTCATAAGATTTAGTTAGAATTTTTACCTCAGTAGTTGGCACCTCGGCTTTTTCTGCCATCTGTTTCTGATCATCTTCCTTCTTCTGATGTTCCTCAGTAACAGCTTCACCAGCATCAATTACACCAACCGACTCTTTCAGCTTCTCATCAGCTTCCTCTTGTTTCTGTTCATCAACTTTTTCTTTTATCTTCAAATTTTTTTCATTCTGCTGTTTTTCAGTAACAGCTTCTTCTGCTGGTTTCTGTTTTTCTTCTCCAGCTGCTTTTTCTTCTTTCACTTCTTCATCCTTTTCTTCTGTAACCTTCTTTAATTCATTCACCAAATTTTCAACATTCTTTTTCATTCTCTCTTCATCTCTCTGTCTCAGGCTCGCTGTCATGACATCCCTGATTATCTTATCCAGCTTTTTAACATAATTTTTTATCTTTTTCAACATTTGAATAGTATTCGCCGGATAGAGGGATTACTACAAGAACGTCGTTATACACCACTTTGCTTGGATGGACAACCGGTTCTCCTTTGCTATTGATGTAACACTCTCGTTTCTTGTCCCATCTTCGATAATTCTTAGCTTCTTTGTACTCTTTCTCCATTTCTTTGATTTTGTAATCTACAATACATCTTTCTCTGTATGTTTTCTCTTTCAGAATCTTTTCTTTTGTTCTCTCCTTCACCTTAGCAATCAAAGCACTCCCTTTCACTTCAGCAATCAATGCTATTTTATCATCTTCTGGTATATATTTGCTCCAGTCAAAACCTTCATCATCATGAACTACCCTGGGTCTAGAAATACTATCACGAATTGTTAACATCGCTTGTTTCTTTTCTTTAGATGACCCTTCAGCAATCTGCTTTTGATCCGACTTTAGTGTTTGATCACTGTTTCGATGATAAATGGCTTTCTTATAGTAATCATCATGAAATGGATTGGCATGATCAGCTACTTCCCTATTAACATACTCTCTCTTGAAATGACCTTTCTGCTTACATCAAAAACATGTAACCTTTAACTTGTCAAATCCTAGCTTTGTGTTTGAACCATCAATACATTGTCTGCCTGTAATCTCCATAAACCGTTGCGCTCTTCTAATTCCACTGGCTAAACACCATCTGATGTCAATGAGCTCCATCTCTTCTGGATCTATCTGTTCATAATCTTCTTTTGTCATTTCGGGGTTTCCGATTCTCCCCGCCACCAGACTCTCATATGATTCCAGAATTGATGCTAAGAAACTCATTTGTTGTTTTGCAGCATTAATACTCAATTTCGGAGAATTTTTCAACTTTAATGCAATGTTGCAATGAATTTCTTCGGGTTCTTCTTCATTTGAAACTGTGGAAGACGAATGATACCCTAGATTGTAACTTGGAGAATTTTTCTGTGGATCTGTCGACTTTTCGACACTGAAAGCAGTACCAATTTTTAGTGACTGACTAGTTGACACTGAAGGTACATTTCCCCTGTAGTAAAGACCCACATTTTGCTTATATGACGAGTTGCTCATTTTGCTTTGTTTTTGAAATTCAAGACCATGACTCTCAATTATTCCCAATCAAACCATCCAAAGTAATCGTATCATACAATACATCATTTTTCAGAATAAAAACAAATGTTTGCCAATGATCAGCACGTGGTAAAGCTTCGGTGATTTTGTCAATGATTTATTCACGTGTTTTGACTATCCCAAACCTATCAAGCTCAATTTTAAGGTGACAAAATCTTTCAATCATTTGTCTCACAGATTCACCTTTTTTTACCATCAAACAAATCAAATTCCTTTTTAAGCAATGATATTTTATTCTTTTTAATCTGCTTTCCACCCTCAGCTTTCACTCTTAACATTTCCCACACAGATTTTGATGATCCATCGTGATTAAGCAAAGCAAAAAAATGTCATATGTGATCGATTATTGGATTAAAGCAATCATTCTTTATTCATAAGAAAAATTCTTTTTGTCTTCAACTGATAGACTTTTAAGTGGAATTTCTTCATTTTATCATTTACCGGCCTGCTATACCCAGATTCTATACAAAACCAACTCTCATGTGCATAAGCTTTTGCCCAGTTAATAAATCTTTCTTTCCACTAAGTATAATCTTCAATACTATCAAGTTTTGGTGGTTTTGAGTTAGTTCTGTAAAAATTATCATGATTAATATTTTCAGTTATAGCTTTTGAAATGCTTTTTGGTGCAACAGTTGATGTTTCGGAAGACTCTAGAGTATAAGCTTTGTAGAACGTGTTATAGAATTCTTCAGCCATGATAACCTACAAAACACAATCAAACAATTGATTAAATCTGAAAATCAAACACTAAACACCATGCGTTCGTACGAGGCTGAGATGTACGAAGCTATACTGCTTGGTTCGTACGAAGGTGGGTTCGTACGAAGCCAACCTTTTCAAAAATCTGAAAATATAGAACTGCCTTTGTACGATGCTAGTATATGGCTTCGTACGAAGCTACTCTGCGAAGAACATAGTTATGTTTTTCATGGTTTTTCACTGATTTGAATACGATTTCGTTGGAATTTTGATATGAAACTTTGTACGATTGTTTAGAAATGTTTTTCACTCAACATATTCAAAAATCAGCTAATTTTACCCGCTAAAACTGTGTAGATCTGAGTTTAAAGTTTGAAAAGAAATGTAGAAGAAGTGTAGAAGAAGATATGAATAGAAAATGACGATTTTGCTCTGATTCTGGTGTAGAAACTTCAATCTTCGTGTCTCTGATCATTGCAAACAATCACCCGCTCTGATACCACTTGTGAATTCGA